>LPNX010116380.1:713568-830801 GCA_001517045.1 Pseudotsuga menziesii
ACCATATCTACGTGTATAGTTTATATTGAATTCTGCAAGCAGTCCCACTCCAAAACTCGGTCGTCCAAACTTCATCGTATCGAAACTGTCAGCGGCAATGGCCTTTTCTCATTACAAGAAATTTATGATAGGCACGCCAAACTGGTTACAGCTTCGTGCACACCAAACTATAAAAACTCATACCCACAACAAACTGATCAATGGATTCAAATCTCAATGCTGTCTCCAATATTTTTAAGCACGTACGATTTGCATTCAACCTTCGTTTCTTCCGATTTGTCGACTTGATCTTACATTAATACATTTCGATCACCGGTCTTGTGTGGTGTTTTTTATCTGTAAGTATACGGTCCAGGATAAACAGGTGATCGTTTTCTGATTCTTGCTGATGGTGCTCTTTCATCTTTTATAGAAATCTTTGGAGCTACATGTGTTAGAAGCTCGGCTCATTCAACTTTTGGCAGCCCAAATCCAATTTGATTTGATAGATACAAAGAACCCCGGACAGCAAATTCAAAAAATCGGAAAAAATTACTCCAGATTTAGGGTTTCATCTTGAAAAAGAAGCTCTATAGTGGTGGGATTGTTGGCTTCCTGTGCGAGGGCACCTGATTACGAGACTGCTAGAGACTGCATTCGAGTACAGCAATTGAACGGGCTTGCCTATCAATTTGTGGTGTCAGTGAGAGTAAAAGACCTCCTGCTCCGCCATCCCAATCATTTTATTTGCAGTTCTCGTGGTCTCCAGGCCTGTGACCGCCTCCTGCTTCCACCAGAAGAGGAGCTTAGGAGGGGCGGTCTTTACTTTCTTCTGCCTTTCTCCGCACTACAAACCCAAGATTGGTTATCTCTGGCTTCGCAACTGATCTCCATTTCAAAGAAATTGAAAGTTGCACATGGTGGGTCGATATATCCTTTGGAAATTGAAAACGATGACAGTAATCAGATGAGGAATTCGGGGGAGTGTGTGGAAAGACTGCTGGCGAAAGCCCAGCAATCCGGGGATAGTGGTGAGCTGAAGCCCAAAGTAATGGGGCTTTGTGACACTCCTGAGATGCGAATGGCTTACAGGAAGTATTTTTGATCTAAAAGCAATTCATGGAGACCAGGACTGTGTTCAATTGATGAGAGTTGCTTCATTGAGCCTCTCTTGTTGTAGCATATGATGATTCAAATTGTTTTCAATGATCAAAATTCCTTTGAATTCTGATGGTTTACACTATTGGGGTTGTTCAAAATTTAAAAACTTATATATTAATATAGATTTTAAGGTTTCTCTTCAAAACTATCATTCTCTTAATTCTTTTAAAGTTTCTCTCCAAAAACTATCATTCTCTTAAGTCTTATTGATCATTAGAACACATGCTATTATCCTTCCCACTCTCGTTATTTTGTTGTTAAAAATATGAATTTTGTTCTTTTTATTAATCATTAGAACACACATGTTATTATCGTTCCTATTCTTGTAATTTTGTCTTTTGTTAATAAATATATGATTTTCGTTGATCGTTACAATGATCTGCCGGTGATGATCTAGGCGGTGGACGTTTCCTCAATGCCATGGAGATGAAGAAAGATCAATCAGTAAGGGAAAATGAGCAGGAGACGATTAAAATCGCAAAGCATTGCGCCGTCACGGTGGAGGATATTACTGGTCAGCACATGACTGCTTCTCCGTGTCAAGGTGAATTACTAATCCCTAAGTTTCTGGCACACTTTATGTAAGTTGTATTCTCAGATACATTCAATCAGTTTGTAAATTATGTGTATATCGATAGGATCGTGCATTGTAAATGATATAAAGTACTGAAAAAAATAGACACGGAGATAGAAAATTTAACAACCTGAAAAAAATTAGGTTTACTATAGCAGCAACAACTTAATATGGAGAAGAGTCAGATCTATCAACTGTTAATTTATTTCCAATAGATAAAAAAAAAGCAACTAAGCTTAATACTATTGCAAACTTTCATTTGTATCTGTTATTAAAACAGATTGTCGAATAGATGCAACTGCGTTACCCTAATTTAGTAATATGAAATGGTATCCTGTCTTTTCTTTCTCAACACAACGCGATAAGATAGATCGATGGATCGTACTCTAAACATGTAATACATGGAAATAAATGAACTAATTTGAGTTTCGGATTTTAAAAACTGAAATCCTCTCTCTGAAACAACAGGAATTTACAACAATATTAATAGAAGAATGTAAAGAAGTTAGATAGTTAAAACCGGGTCAAGGGTTTCAAAGAAGATTCTGCATGTCTGTGTTTACAAACCTAAGAAGATAGGAAAAAGTGAAACCATAGCAAACTATTCATTTGCAAAACCTACAAAGAAGGGGAATTGGTTAACATACCTTATAGAAGAAACCACCAGCAAGCAGACCAAAGTACCATACACAAGAACTCGTGAAGAAAGCAGCCTCTGCCAGTCACTGCACTCAAACTAGCGAAAAAAACAGCCTCCGCCTTGCAACCAACAACATGAGAAAGCCTAAAGCAACAATCGGCCAAAAGAGAAACATAAATAAGAAAAGGTCTAGGCACTTACATTTTCACAAGGCACTCAACAAAACAGCTTGGAATCAACAAATTTCAAACTAACAGAGCATCCACAATGAGAAACTAACTGAAATTTTCTTGTCCCATTTAAAAGGAGCCTGAGTCGAAGCCCAAAATGATGCATTAAAAACGGCCTTAAATAGGAATCATGAAAAACCTTGAAAAAACACAAAACCCCCATTTCAAGAGTTAAACTTTTGCTTGCTGAACCAAACCAGTCCTTAAACCCTTGCCGCGTGGATAAATAAATATTTTCATTTAGAATGAGATTGTGGCAGCATAAATAATGCTTCTGTGACAAGCAACAAGAAGAAGAATGCAGATTGTGGCGGCACTTCATATACCAAGAAATGCAGGTCTTATGCATGAGTGCCGTTTAATATCTTCACAAGTAAATGCAGACAGGGGCAGGTCAATTTAAACCAAAAAATACAAATTCTAATTAATGTGCAAGACTAGATAAATCTGCAAAATGCTTTGGGCGTGGCAACCTATAAATATTGTAGGGTCAGTGTGCAGCAGTCGAGCAAGATGCATCGGATCTATTTGCAGGATCCTGTAAGCCATCAGTAAGCCATCAATAAATATGCAAACCTAAATATTAAAGGAGGGATTTTGAAATCTAAAATATAGGTATTGTTTACGAGCAATATTATAATAACATTGCTGATATCAGCCACGCCGCCGGGTCTTGGGGCACAGAAATCCAAGCCAACGTCATGTTTCCCAGACCAATAACAAGCCTAAAAAATAGACATTTAACAAATTAAAAAAAGAACATAATAAAACAATATTGCATAACCTTACTCTAACTTCTATATATTTTTTAAAATTACTACATATTGCTCCCAATAATCCTCGTGACCGATTCATATATATCCTCTCTGTCGGGGACATAATATAATGTGATTGGTTTGAGGGTTATCAATTCCTTTTATCAATTTTGGCAAAATTTTATTAGGATTTAAATTTTTTATATGTTAAATTTTTGGTTAAAGGGTTATTAATTTTGGCAAAATTTTATTATGATTTAAATTTTTTATATGTCAATTTTTTTTATAATTATTATTGGATAGTTTGAAACTTTGTTTTTTGGTATCAAAATTGAAAATTGAATATTAAAAATAAAAATTTAAAGTATTAATTTTTTAATGGCGTTTTTATATTTTTATTTATAAAAATAATTAAAATTTAATATTAATATTAAATTAAAAAAATATTAAAAATAGTTTATTATCAATTTGGTTATTTTTACTAAATTTACAAATTTTTATTCATAAAATTTGATATTTTAATATAAAATAAATTCAAATGTCACTTTCTTATTATCTTTTTTTTTTTAACAGGAACGGTTATGGAGTTTATTAAAAATCAGCAATAAATTGCTGTAGAAAAATACATGACAGCTATCACCTCGTTACCTCTTCGTTGAGTCAGTGACCATCCGAGGATCTAAGGAGGAATATCACTTTGAACAACCAAATTAACTATTAGACCATTAAGATCCGCATCTATGGCTTTATTGGCTGCCATGTCCGCCAAGGCGTTAAGATCTCTTAGAATATGATAGAATCTAATCTTTCGAAACAGCTTGGAAAGGGACCTAGTTCTTCTTGCCAATCTAGCTGTCCTATTGTTGTCACTTATCCTTCCTCCATTCATTGCCTGGATGATAATCCTGGAGTCCCCAAATACCAGGACTTCTTCAACCTTTTTAACAATCAATTGTTTTAGGCCTTGCCAAAGCCCGTAGGCCTCTGCTATATTATTAGTTTCATAACCAATATTCCAGCTGTACTCCACCTCGACTTCCCCGTCAGGATTGATGATGACTCCACCTCCTCCGGCCTTCCCTGGGTTCCCTTTGGAAGCCCCGTCAAAGAAGAGCTTAAGATTTTTTCTCTCTTTCAGCCAATTGTCGAACTAAGAGTTATCCATCCTGATCTCCCACGCCTCCAATTTCTTAGCAGCAACTAATTTATCAGCCAGGGGTATGAAATTTCGCATCCGCTCTTTTTCTTTTTCGGTTAGTGTCCCTTTGTTGCTCGGAAGCTTTGAGATACTAATAACCTCCATAACCAATGCCTGAATTTTGACTGCTATCTTACACATGGTTTGCTTTTTATCTTGAAATATCTTGTAGTTCCTTTCGTTCCATAAACACCAGCATATCAGTTTTGGGATTTTTAGCCAACAGCTTCTCACGCCCCTCTTCTCACTCAGCTCGCCCTGATACAAATTTTCCCAGTTGTTAATGCAATCGTGAATATTCTCCGGCATCCTCTTTAACCCTCCCCAGCTATCGGTCACGCCCTTCCACACTGAGTTGGCAAAGGAGCACTGGAAAAATAGGTGCGTTATGGTTTCTCCAGCGGCTCTGCACAAGGGACATCTGAATGGACCAGCGATCCCTTTCTTTTCCAAGTTCTCGCTTGTTAGAATTTTGCCATGCACCAGCGTCCAAGTGAAGAGGTCGATCTTGGGCAACGTGGTGTTGGTCCAGTTAAAATTCCAGACTTTGGGATTGCCAGGAACATTAAAATCAGCAGAGAAGCGCTGGTATCCTTCAGAAGCAGTGTAATTGCCTGAATGTTCTCCCCAACCACGCTTGTCCCTTTTATTTTGGCAGAGTGGGGCGATTCCAGCCAGGTGGTCAAGGAGCTGTGACTTCTCTTCATCAAATTCATCTGGTAGATCCGACAAATTCCAGCCAATCCAACGCTTGCCCTCAGAAATCTCCCACTTGGAAATGTCCCAGATCGTTGCCATCCCCAGCGCGTCCATCCTTTGCTGCAGGTGAGGTAGCTTTGGAGGAATCTTCCCCATAACAGAGTCATTCCAAAGATTAATGAGTTTCCTGTTGCCTGGGACCCAGTGCAGACCACCAGTGAACTGAGGCAGCGCCTTGAGGCATATTTTGTGGATAGTGGATCCATTCTGGTTCATATGGGCACCTTCCAGGCATCTGAGCTGATTGCCCCTAAAATACTTAGCTTTCAGCACTTGGCTGGACCAGGAGGGCTTGGGGACTAGCAGAGACCAGATCAGCTTGGCTCCCATTGCCAAATTTTGGGTCCTGAGATCTCTGATGTTGAGGCCTCCCTCAGACTTTGGGCGCTTAATAGTTCTCCAACTTACCAACGCAAACTTCTTGCTTCTTCCAGCGCTGCCCCCCTGCCAGAGAAAGGACCTTATCAGTCCTTCTATTTGATTGATGGTTTTGGCCGGGGCTAGAAGGAGTGAGCTTTGATAAATCAGGTAGTTGTTCAAGACAGCCTTGATTAAGACTACCTTACCAGCCAAGTTTAACCAGGTTGATCCCCAGCCTTGGATTTTGCATTTAATTTTCTCCACAACAGGGTTCCAGGCCGAGCTCTTGGCCTTGGTTTTGAAGATGGGAACCCCCAGATAGGTTAAGGACTCCCAGTCAGTGACCCCGCCCATGTTGAGGCTCCGGGAGATAACTGACATTTCCCTCGGATTGATGTTCCAACCATAGATCTGGCTTTTCCTAAGGTTAACTTGGCCTCCAGAAGCAAGGCAGTAACGGCTCAGCTCAGTCTTGAAACGCCTGCCTATAATGTTACTAGCACCACCTAGTAAGATAGTGTCATCCGCAAATTGCGCGTGGTTAATTTCCTTGATGCCTCTAGCCATTTGGATTCCGGGGAGATCCTGGCCAAGCCTGGCAGTCTCTAGCTGAAAGCTAAGAACAGAGGCTTGGATGGCATAAAGGAGAGGAGAGAGCGGGCATCCTTGCCTCAGGCCTCTCGAGGCTTGGAAGAAGGGGCCAGCTCTACCGTTGACAAGTGGGGCAATCCACGGGTTACTAATACAAGCCCGGACCCAAAAAATAAAGTCAGAAGCGAAACCAAAATTCTGCATCACCTGGAAAAGAAAGAGATGGCTGACCCTGTCAAAAGCATTGGCCAGATCGATTTTGACCACCATTCCCTTATCACCGTTCTTCAAGCTGGAGTGTATAGCCTCCTGAACTAAAATGATGTTTTCCCAAATCTTCCTACCTTTTACAAATCCTCCTTGATTCTTCGGGATCAGTCTCGAAAGTATATGCTTGAGTCTGCTTGCCATAACCTTAGTGATGATTTTATAGCCTATATTGCACAAAGAAATAGGCCTGAACCTGTCAAAGTTTTTGGCCTCCTTCTCTTTGGGAATTAAGGCCAGGAATGCCGAATTGGTGCTTCCGCCAATTTTTCTGCACCTCTGGGACTTCCGGACCATTTTAATTAAGTCTTTCTTAATGATGTTCCAGCAAAGTTTAACAAATGTAGCATTAAAACCATCCGGACCGGGAGCCCTGTCGTCCTTCATTCCATCAACAGCTCTCTTAATATCCTCCATCGAAATAGCCTGGGTAAGAGACTCATTATCGCTGGGTTTAATGGAACTGGGTATCAGGTTCAAGATTTCAGCGTCCTCCTCAACTGGTTGGGCCGTGAAGAGCCCACTGAAATGTCTGGCAGCTTCAATTTTAATTTCTTCATGACTGGTTATAACGCGTTCCTGGGAATGGATCTCTTTCACACAATTGAAATTGACTCTGGTTGCCGCCTGCTTATGAAAATACTTTGTATTTTTATCCCCATCAACCAGCCAATCGCATCTAGCCTTAATCTTCCACCAATCAAACTCGTTTTTGCAGGCTTTGTGAAGATTAGCATGTAAAACAGCTTCAGCGTGGAGATCCTCTGCGTCCATGTCCTTGACCTCCAAGGCAGCCTGGTGGGTCTCGAGCTCCTTCGCTGCTTGAGATTTTTGGTCTGAAGGAGAAGGGATAGTTCTGGCCCAGATCTTAAGGCGTTTTTTCATTTTCCTCCAAAACGTAGAAGGGAGAACCATTGACCGGTGGGGACCACGAATTAGCTACAATTTGGAGAAAGTCAGAGTGAGTTGCCCAAAGGGGATTAAACTTGAAAGGTATTGGTCCCCAATTCTTGATAATAGCCATCTCAAGGAGAATGGGCCTATGGTCAGAGACTCCAAAGGGCAGAATTTTGGAAGAAATGTTCATCCCCAGCAGGAGGAAGGAGTCCTGGACTAGGAATCTGTCGAGTCTTGCGGCAATATGTCCAGGCCCTACTCTTTTATTATTCCAGGTATACTTTCCAACAGCAGGTTTAATGTCCATGAGATCCCATTCTAGGATGATTTCTTCTACCGTCTCCCTTATGGGATCCCTGACCAAGGACCCACCTCTCTTTTCCTTTTGGCTTAAGGTGACATTAAGATCACCTGCAATTATGATGTTACCTTGCAGATTACTCTTCTCCTCACGCAGGAGATTCCAGCAGGAGTTTTTCTCTGCAGCAGAATTGGGAGCATAGATATTGAAGATACTTACCAGTGAGTTCGAGGCTTTCTGCCTAAGCTGGGTAAGGATCCAATGGTTGCTGTTCTTGACAGCCACCGTATCAAATTCTTTATCATTCCATAGGGTTCCAATGCCGCCAGAAGCCCCTTTTGAACTTATTGCAGCTTTTCCTTTGCCTTTCCATAATTTTTGACTAACTTGGAGGAAGACGGCTTCCTCCATCTTCGTCTCCTGGATCAGGAAGATGTCCGGCTTATGTAAAGAAGATAGATCTAACATTGCTTCTTCTTTGATTTTACTACCCAGACCTCTACAGTTCCAGGAGAGGACCCGCATTACTTACTTTTGGGGAGCTTAGGCATCCCTTTCTGGGCATGCCCTTGCTGTCGGGTGTTCCTAGCGGAGTTCAGGAGCTTTTCCAAAGTTAGTTGAGAGCCTTGCAACTTATTCTTATAAGAAGCCTGCTCTCTTATTTCTTTCCTAGATTTTCTTCCCCTTGTTTTAGGCATTCTCGGAGTGGTTATTTCGATTTCCCCCTCCTCCTCTTCCTCTTCCTCCGATCCAGAGTCTTCTTCTGAATTCCCCAAGGTTTCCCCTGCAGTGACCGGGGCCTTTTCTTCCTCTTGATCCTTCAAATGTTGCGCTGATATTTCTACTTCAGATTCTTTGTTCCCTTCATTGCTGGATTTCTCACCAGTTTCAGTTAGATCTTCCCTTATTTCTGCCGTTGCTTTAGTCTTGGTTGCTTCCACTGATCCTTCAAGATTAGTGACCCTTGTGTCATTGGTCCCTTCACATTTTTTAGGCCCCTTCCCGGGTTGATGTTTGGATTTAGATCTAGACACCTTTTGCCATCCCTCCGCCTTGTCCTGCTGGTTCTCAGGATTTTTTGGGCAGTTGCAGATGAAGTGCCCGTACTCATGGCATCCTCTGCATTTGAAGGGCAGCTGTTCATAATCAAGTTTTTGGAAATGGGACCAGCTTCCCACGGTTAACTTGATAGCTTCAGGGAGACCAGCTTCTAGGTCGACCTCAATGCAGATTCGAGCACAGACGTATTGGTCTTTCGGGCTAGCCATATCTATGTAATTCCCCAGCGCAGTCCCTATGGCCTGGAGGGATTTAGGGTTCCAGCAATGCATTGGGAGATTGGGCAGCCTGACCCAGACTGGCACTGCTCTTGGCGTGTCAGCCTCTGGATCGAAATCCGACGTCCACTTGTTGAGGTAAGGACCTTGCGACCCCATGAAGTAGGGACCATTTCGGAAGATCAGCTCTTTATCATCCTTGGATTCGAAGTCGAAGAGGAAAAAACCTCGCCCGACGGAGTAGGAAGCAACATTGTTGGCGATTAGGGGTCTCCAGTTTCTTTGAACCCAGCTGTCCGTTGTTTTGGGCGAAGGCCAAAGCCCCGTAAATTGACCAATCAGGGCTCGATCTGCAAGGGAAAGAGCTACCCGGATGGTTTCCTCCGGAGGAAGGGCTACCTCCGGCACATCTTCAAGCCTTTTGACAAATTTCGGGGGTTCGGTTTTGCCGGATCTCTTGTTGTAAGATGAGATTAAGCGATCGAATTCATCCAGATAAGGAGCCTGGGACAGATCTCGATCATCAGGGATTGGAGTGCCCATCTTTAGCCCTCCAGCAATGCCAGAGTGGCCTCTGACAGTCCACGCAGGATCAACACCTCCTGTCCACATTCTGGATCCAGATCAGGTCATTTCCTTTCGCCCCTCACGAACTCAGATCAAGCTCTGACAGCGTGGTCACCTCCAGATCCTCGTGCAGGTCACTCCAGCGATCCAAAAACGTGCAGGTCACTCCAGCAATCAACGTCCAAGCAAAAATTAATAAATATTAATATAAACTTTCATAAAAATTAATTTCCACTTTCTTATTATCTTAATAAAATATAATAAAAAATCATTTTATTATAATAAATATTTTGTTATAATAAAAAATAACAATAAAACAAATTAAAATTATTAAACTACCTATACTAAATCAATATCACTCAATTGATCATATTCAAATCATTATTATCAAATAATAAAAATGGGTTTTCAAAGTGAGAAAAAAACATAACAGTAAGATATATATTTTCAAATTATAGAAAAGATAAAAATAAATAAATAAAATTATTTTATGAAAATAGCCAGTTTGGGTGTATACCAGCGGGAAAGCAAATGTATATTTAAAAATAATGGTTCAAATCTCGGATAACCAAGTGCTAAATTGTGGTGAGGTTGATTCTCTTAATTAAAAAAAATAATATATATATATATATATATATATATTAAAAATAAATTATATTTTTAATTTTAATTTTTAGTATTAGAATGTCGTTCTAATATAAAATTGAAAAAAATATATTTACATTATTTTTATATTATCAATCAAATTTTATGTTTAAAAAAATAATTTCATATATATATAATAATCTATTTTTAAGGTCACCCCAAGCGAGACACCAAGTTGGTGTATGAGACCCCCTTGTTTGTGGGACAAGGAACCCCCCTCTGCGTAGCGATTTAACTGTTAAAGTTTACAAAGGTGTACATACACTACCCCCCTCTGGATTTGAACCTATGACCTCCTAAGAGGAAACACATTTTAGGAAGAGTATATTTAAGCTTTAGAACAGAGGTTGCCTTAGATTGGCCAAAGTTGCGATGGTACTTTGGTGGAGTGTCAAGAGGCTACAGTGTTTCCCTACTCCCCTACCGGGGATTTCTAACTAATTGAAGAAATTACAGTATAGTATAAATGAAAGGGTTTAGATTCCTTTACTTTCACAATATCCGACTAAAGTGTGATTGCTACGTTGGATAGAATAGCACTTAGTTCGGTACCTCCGGTCGAAGTATAAAAGAACCCATGCCTTCCTATTAAGTAATTGAGTTGCGTTGGATCCGCCCCACTCCCCAACATGATAGGGAGAGCCGTGTTTATCACCATGTCTCCCCACCCAACATGCTTATTATGTTATACTCTAACTTCCTCAATGTAGGAACCCATATGATGCTCCATGTCCCCCTATGAAAAGATGTTCCATTCGTGTATACCACTGAGTGTGATAGTGATTTTACAAAACTGAAATAGAGGATGGTCGCTGCACCGAAACTGGTTTTCCCATATTTAAAAAAGATATTCCATGTCCATGTTAATGCCTCTAGTATCATGCGAGGAAATTTTCTCGCTCAACCAGGAGATGGTTTAAGGTTAAAGCGAAGAATTTTCTTTCATATATTTTCAATATGTACTGTTGCATATTTGAATTTGTATACACTACTATTATCTTTGAATTTGTATCCTTAACTAAGGTGTTATCCTTCGTATCTGAAACTGCTACCTAATAAGCTAAGGAGAATTATTATTTACAGAGACCTAATATGCCTAATCTGATATGATTCACTAAAGCGGTATTATGAAGCACTATATTATGAGCCGATGAAAAATTGTCTCCAATTCATCGTATACCTTTTGATCATATAGGGTGCTTGGAAATGGTTGAAATAGTGAAATAGGAGGATCACTTTGACTGTAGCCCTTGGAAAGTCTTCTGAAGAAGAAAAATATCCATAGAAAATAGAAAATAAGGTCCTTGGATTTCTCTTTTCGATTTTGGAGTATTATTTATCCAATACAAACAAATAATTGGAGTAGATTCTCAGACAAACGCCCTATCTTCTATATATATTCATGGAGGCAGTCAGATGGGTATTAGCATCACCTATATCCCCAGTTATTGAATAACCCAGTAGTTATCATCAGCTCAGTTCCCGCCTAGTTCCCAATAGCTAGCCCTCAATTCCATCTACATGCTAATCAATCGAATAACTTCTTAACCAATATATATAATAATTATTTTTTGTATTAAAAAAATTGTATATTTTAAATTTTTAACATTAGAATATTGTTTTAATATAAAAATAGTTTCAATATATTTATATACTTTTTATATGATTTTATAATTGAGAAGTAATATATATATATAGCCCGAACGGGTGTCGTTCATTGGCGTTCGATTGATATGAAGTCACTTGTTGTAAATGGAGGTCACGAGATCAAATCCCACCTTGGTTTACCTATGCCCCATGTCTTACGGGTGGGTGTGGGGCACCTAGGGGTATAGTGGTGGCGGGAATGGATCCCTAGACCTCGTGTCACGCGAGTACCAACCCAGCCCCAGTTGTCGATTCCCATAGTTACAAAATATATATAAAATAAAACATAATATATCAACTATATCAAATCCAATCCTAGATGTAGGCAGGGTGGCGGTGTGAAGGCCTTAATACACAATAATAACGATGTATGCTAGTAGGAAAACTGGGTGAGGGTAGTGTCAAATGTCAAGTCCTTTGCCTCAACATGTGATAAGCACATTTATGAGCAAAGGTGGTGGCTTCAAGTGCATGGGAGACATCGGTGATTTTAAGGAACCATACTTATTTAAAAGTGTATAAATGTTGGCGAATATTACCAATTCTTAAAACGCCAACTATAAAATGATTGGCGATATTTTTCAAAAAATATTTTAATTTCCAAGGATTTTATATCGTTTATATAATAATTGGGTGATTTTTAGGATGGAACTTTTTTACCCTATCAAAATTGGGCGAAACAGGGCTTCAAAAAATGCAAATGGTGAATCTTTTTTGGGAGAAAAACATGGAAAAATAGCCCACTGGGCTAAAATTTGCCCCTAAAATTATCCATGATGAAAGATGGAAATACTACCAAGACAAGGAAGATGAAGCTAGTATTTTGCGCACACAAGCTCATGTTACCTTGACCAAGGTGGATCTAGAAACATTTAATGCAGATGGATCTTCCCTCGTGCAAAAGCTCTTTCTGTACGCTCGGGGGAGGGGATTGTTAGTGGGATGGAAGAGATAGGAATGATGGGATGTTCATTAGGCAAGATATCTTGGATAAGATATGGTTTGCATGCGATCTCAATCATGGTTTTAAGTGGTTTTCAATCTATGATAGATGAGATTTTGACACTTGTGGTAAAAAAAGTTTTAAAAGGCCCTAGTAATCCAGATCCATTTTGCTATGTGTGATGTGGCGATAGTGGGTATAGGAGATTACTCCCAATTGTGGCTCATTTCAGAGGTTCATTTTCGCTCGACAGAGGTACGATGTGTTGCTTTCAATCGAGGTTCAACTAGTTTTCTATCCCCATGGCCCATCGCCAATGGGATCGTAGTCGTTCAGGAGACAAAAGACAAGAGATACAAAAGGCTATACGGGAAGACATGTGGCATTCCTTCATCCAAAATGTCCCCTTCCACATCGAGAGAATAATAGCAAATAAGGAGGCTCTTGCAATCGAGAAACAAGTGCAAGAACATGGAGGGTAGGGAACGATCATCCCTTATTGGAGCACTACAAATATTTTGGCAAGAGACTTAATGGAGAAGGAATTATTCCCTCGTGAAATCCTTAATGTTGTCAATCGAATGAGGGAAGATTTGGATCAGATACAGAGGCATCTTGAAAAACTTAGGGGCTCAATTCTCCTTAGGGACAAACTTTAATACATAATATCAAGATATAACATGATAACACATCAAGTGTCAAGGTGAGGGGTGCCCTTCATGGGGACATCCTCCATAGATGAAACAATATAATAAGTGTGGACCCCATGATGAGAAATAGAGATGAATACTGATCCATAAAGCCTCAAGATGTAGTAATGCATCATCCCACTTCATTTCCTAGCCATGAAATAGCCAAATTGATTTCCTTGAAGTAGACATAGTCACTTGATCATTTGTAGTTTAATTGCCAGAAATGCTCTATAAATATTTAATATGCCCATACTTCCATTTTCCGGTGGTCATAATAACAATATGACTACACCAAAAATTCCAAAAAATTCAATATGGTAATACTTGTTACTCATACCCCAAAAACGTTTTTGGTGGAAGGTCCTCAAATATTTTTTTCAAAATTTGATAAAAAAAAATGTCCATCTCGTTAAAAACTCACCCAATCACTCTACTGAACTATTTTTTTCATTTTTAGAGCACTAGAATGGTCTAAATGGCCTCCAAAGGCATCCAAATAAAATAATATAATAATTGTAACCATATCCATCTCGAAACCTGCGTTGACCAAATCAAATTGGGTTTGATTCAGTCAAAACAACCAATTTGATGACTGAATTGCATTCTGATCAATCCAATATGTATCAGGGGTAAAAGATATCTCTATTATTCATATTATTAACCAACTAAAACAAAAGTAACATGATAGTGGTGATAAGAACTAAGGTATGACGAAAAGAGCAAGCTCTGATCAGATCTAAGACAAGGATCAGATCTGCCTTGACGCTTTCAAATATGGGTCGTGGCCTGGGTCTCCAATCATGAATGACACTGGTGGAGGTGATCATGTCACGTCCCCACCCCTCATCTCGACGGTGGAGAGGACATGACCAACACTGTTGTTACTCTCAAACGGGCGATGTAGCCCCATGACATATAAAAATAAAATGCATTGAATTAAAAACATTCAAAGATGCATAATGCAACATGCATTCAATAAACAACGGAAGAAAACACATTCATTCAACATGTCCATCTTAATTCATAAAAAAAAATACAGTTGCAGAGGTAATTACACAAGAATACTTATCTTGAAAAGAAGTTGGCCCACAACTAGCTATGTCAATGCAATGTTCCACCCAGCCATAGGCTAGTGTGCTCATCAATATCTCAACATCACTGCCACCCCCGAGCTAGGAATGATTTCCACAAGGAACTAGGAAACAACAAGCTTACACACAGCAAGACCATACGCCCATAGTCAAGCCAACACGTAGTTGGGTTCCACATACTACTAAGGCAACAAGCCAATAACATGGGGGTTCCTTGGACTTACTCAGCCAAGCCAAACATTACATCAAACACATAGTCAACCAATTAACAGATGGTTCCTTAGACTTACCCAGCCAAGCCAACCTGCTAAACAAACACAGGAAACCATCTAACAGATGGGTTTCTTGGACTTACTCATCCAAGTCAACACAAGGATGCACTTCACAGCCAAACACAACTGTTGGGTATTAACAAAACATTCTTGGGAAACCAAAACGAAATGGCTGAGGGGAAAACAACCCTACATGAGCAAATACGATTTCAGGAATCATTCTTAGGCATTATGGGGGCAACTCGGCCACCATAAACCCCCAAATCGTAAATTTGACCTCATAAAACGTTTATGAGCATTGCAGGAACAAAAACGACCATCATTCGCACCCAAATAGGGAAATCTTGGCTCCTTAACCACTGAGAAACATAAAAATGAATTTCTGGGTATGGAACAATGAGGAAACAATAGAGTTCGTGAGGGGAAAACGCCCAGCTACGTGAGGGAGACAAAAATGACCCCAACAAACACCAAAAATGTGAATCCCTGCTGCATATGCACTCAGCAACATAAAAACGACTTCCTAGCCATGGAGAATAACGGAGAAGCTGCATAAAACATGAGGAAAACTCCCATCTTGCTCACAGGGACAAAAACAGCCTCTCCAAACCCCAAACTCGTGGTCCCTTTCTTCCCATTCACCCAGGAACATGGAAAAATGAATTTTGGGCATGGAGAAGTGAAGAAAACAGTAGGAAATCGAGAGGGAGAAAGCTCATCAAGCTTTAGCTGTGTGAGAGAGCTCAACGTCTATGAGAATGGGTGAGGAATGAAAGATGTGGGTGAATAATGTCTTGGGCATGCATTTCCAAACATTTACTTGCCCCAGAAGTCAAAAACACATTTTTCAAAAATGGGTGGTCTTCCCAATTCGAATTTGACCTCCATACCTTTCCCATCCCAAGGAAGTAACTTCCTCAACCAACTTCTAGATGATTGGGCACAAAAGACAAAATGGGTAGTTGAAAACTTTATGGGTTTTCCCTTTGACATTGGCTTTACCCCATTGGCTCAAGGGTTGATTATTCCCCCCTCCCTATTCCTTGTGAAATCATGCCCCCATCTCTTTAACGTTGCGGTGCATAGCTAGTTGTGGTATTTTTATTAATTTCATAGTTTCATGATGTCTCAAAACATATTGTGCATGGCTAGCACATAAACCATTGGAATCGATTTTAATTGCTGAAACAAATAAAACACTAAATCCATGGTGGGGCCTTTGCCTTGAGCTCTATACCATGATTTATTAACGTTATTTACATCATATGCAATTCAATACCATGGGGTAAAAACCGGGGTGTTACATAGTTTCCGCCCTTCCCCATTGATGACTCTGAATATTTTCGTGGGCTAGTTTCTGGGAAAAACCTGAAATCTGGCCCCGCCCCCATTCCAAAGTTTGTAAAGAAGCTGGATGAGATCCCGACCATTGATTTCCCACCGCAACAGCCCATGCAAATAGCCATTTCTATGGCAGATCAAGCATTGGTTGGGAAGTTCAATGGGCTTTGGTCATCTCCCAAGTTAACTGACAATTGGATTCAGAAAAATTGGTGACCTCTTATCACCAACAACGTTACCTGCTATGTTGTGGGTCGGGGTTTTTTCTTTTTGAGTTAATCTCCAAGGAATACCGGGATCTGATCTTTCGTAATGGGCCTTACTTCATGGGTCCATAAGGCCTCTATTTGAATCGTTGGATGCCAGAATTTGACCCTGCAGTGGATGTCCCTAAAGCAATGTCGGTTTGGGTCCGGCTTCCAAATCTGTCAATCCACTGCTGGACTCCGTCCTCTTTGCAAACTATTGGAAATAGAATTGCAAATACATCAATAAATCCAATACGAAAGATCAATACTCTTGTGTCAGGATCTGTGTCGAAGTAGATCTGGAAGCTAGTTTGCCAAAAGCTATCGAGTTAACGGTGGAAGAATGGCATCATTTCCAGAAATTAGACTATGAACAGTTGCCTTTTAAATGTAGGCATTGTCATGATTATGGGCATTTTCAGAAGAACTTCCCAAAGATGCCTCCATCACAAGAAGAAAAAGAGGCAGAAGAAGGGTGGCAACAAGATAAACGCACTAAAGAAAATCCCAAACTCAAACAAAAAAGAGAGGGGTGAAACCCTAATCCCCCAAATCATAGGAAGGAATATTTAACCCAAAAAATTCAATCAGAGGCAGGAAATAAGTTTGTTGCTCTGAAAGGAACCTCAGGCGAAATAAGGTCGGAAGCAGAAATAATACAGGTTGAAGAAGAAATGGGGAAGGTCACTACGCCAACAAACCCTAGGGAAGAAGGGAAAGATTCTCCTAACAAAAGGAAACATAACCCTCAGGAAATTATTGCACAACCCGAAGCAAAAGATCCAAAATCAGAGGAGGAATCATTGGAGGAAGAGGAAGGAGAAATGGGCACACCGCAGGTTTCGTAGAAAAAATCTAGAAGAGGAAGGAAACCAGACAAGGAACGTAGAGAAAAATCCACCTACAGAGATAAAATCCTAGGGGCCCAATCAACGATTGAAGGAATGTTGAACCCTAGATCTACAAGGAAAAAAGGCCAGGCCTCTAAAGGGGTTGTCCACCTCCCAAAAGGTAAATAACGAAGGTTGTCTCCTAGAATTGTAGTGGATTAGGGAGCAGGAAAAAACTTGAAGCAATGGAAGATTTAATTCGTATATCCAATCCCGATATTTTACTAATCCAGGAGACGAAACTGGAGGAAACTAATTTTCTCCAAGATAGCCAATATTTTTGGAAAAATGGTGAAGGTGCACCAAAGAGTGCCAGGGGTGCCTTATGAGGGCTCGACACGTTGTAGAAGTCAGACACTTTTGAGCTAGTTTTGGCCTCTTCCTACACACATTGGATTCTCACAAAGAATTAGGCCATGTGGTATGTATGCTAAACATCGATGCTCCATAGTATATTTTTAGGATAAAAAAGAAAAAAAAATAAAGGAAAAAAAAAGAGTGCTGGCAAAGTGTCCAAGAAACTCTTATCTCTCCTCATCCTGAGAATCTTATCCTAGTTGGGGACCTTAATATTACCCTTAGCGTCAAAGAGAAAAAAGGGGGTTCAGTGGTTAAAGATCCCCTTCGAGAAACTATTGAATACATAATGAAGGATTGGGATCTAGAAGACATCATGACATCTCAAGGTCTCTTCACTTGGTCCAACAGAAGACTTGGTCTTGGTCACATTGCAACAAGGATTGACAGGTTCTTGGTTCAACAATCCCTGCTCTTGCTTGGAATCAGGGAAAATTCTTCCATCCTGGCCTTCAATATGTTTAATCGTAGGCAAATCCTATTGGATCTAATCGAGGAGAAGAATATGGGTCGCATACCTTTCCGATTTATCCCAAATTGGATCAAGCAGGCCAGATTCCAAGATCTAGTTCAATCAGTGTGGAAAGACCATGTCTCAGGCTCCCCCTTCTTTGTCTGGGAGGAAAAACTAAGAAATTTTAAATTTGCTCTCAAAACCTGGGCTAAGACCCTCAAAATTCCTGCCATGCAAAGAATCGAAGCTCAACAGAATGTTGACTAGCACCAAATATGGCAGGAAGATCATCCAATGGATGTGGAAATCTTGGAAAAGGAAGCTTCTCTCCACTAAAACCTTCACATAGCCTGTAGGACAAAAGAAGAGTATTGGAGATAGAAGTCTAGATGCCTTTGGCTAAAAGTTGGGGACAAAAACACCAGTTTCTTCCACAAGCAAGCGGAAGGTCGTAAGCATTTCAAAGTTGTGAAGGAAATTCATAGCCAAGGTCATACTGTCGAGGATTTTGAAGAAAACAAGCAAGCCTCTCATGAGCACTTCAGGGACATCTACACTGAAGAAAACCCCCAAGGATGTTCCCCAACCCTCCAATTCTGAACTTGATCCCTTCCAGGATTATATAGTCAACTAACAAAGCCCTTACATCTCCCATCTCAAAAATAAAAATAAAAAGGACCCTTTCTAGTATGGAGCCCGGCAAAGCCCCAGGTCCTTATGGACTCACAACCAGGTTTCTCAAGTCATGTTGGAAGACTATTAAACATGATCTTCATAAAATGGTAATGAAATCCCCTTTCAACAAGATCGAGGCAAGTACTAACTCTGCTTTCCTTGCCCTTATTCCAAAAGAAAAAGAAGCCATCTCTTTTGATCAATTTGGACCTATCTCTCTCTGCAACATTGGCTATAAAATAATTACCAAAGTCATAGCTAACAGGCTCAAATGTGTTCTACCTCACATCATCCCGGAGAACCAGGGTGGTTTCATAAAAGGAAGGCACATTGCTGATAATATTATTCTCGTCCAAGAAGCTATTCACTCCAGGATCCAACATTGTGAAAATGGTATGGTCATCAAGCTTGACTTAGCTAGTGCCTTCGATAGAGTCCGACATGAGTTCTTGTTTCAGGTTTTGCACCGGTTTGGCTTCGATCCACTCTTTATCAATTAGATCAAAGCTTGTATTGGACATGCTTGGATCGCCCTCCTTGTCAATGGACGAGCAGCGGGCTTCTTCTAAGCCACTTGGGGTCTCCGACAAGGTTTCCCTCTCTCTCCTCTTCTCTATGTCATTCAATCCTCATTGCTCAGCTTCTAACTTGATAAGAGTTAGCTTCATAATGAACTAATAGGGCTTCGAATTACTCGAGGGGTCAAGGATGTTAATCATGCCCAATTTGTTGATTATACAATTCTTCTTGGAGGAGTAAGTGTTCACTCAACAAGGAATTTCAAAAAATAGCTTGACCTCTGTCAAGATGTCTCAAGGAGTCAGATCAACTATAGTAAAAGTCATATCTATGGGTGGAATTGTAACCCTAGAGAGATGTCTGATATCACCAGAGTCCTTGGAATAGAGGGGAAAAATCATTGGGATGCTTTTAAATATTTAGGAGTGCCTATTTTTAAGTCTACCCTGAAGTCCTCCAACTGGCTCCCATTAATCGACAAATTAAAAGCTAGGATCAACACATGCGGCTCCTCCTGGTTAAATCTGGCAGGGAAATTTGTGTTAATCAAAGCTGTCCTCTCCAGCATCCCCATTTACCAATGCTCCATCCTCATTGCCCCAAGAGGTGTAATTAATCTTATTGAATCTCTTCTAAGGAACTTTCTCTGGAAAGGAGGAAAGCAGAAGGAGAAAAAACTTTCGTTGGTAAGCTGGGGGGGAATCTCAAAGCCTCTGCTGGAAGGAGGACTTCAAATTCGAGACCTCCGGGCACAAAATTATCTGGAATATAGTTACTGGCAACACATCTTGGTGTAAGATAGCGCTGTGGAAAAAATACTTCTATGGGAAGCGATTAAGATGTCTTGACAACCAACCTGTGGTAAGAAAAGGATCTCCTATTTTTTTTATTTCCTCGAAGGCCCATGGTATCTTTTCTCCCAATCTTACTTGGATCCCAGGGACTGAAAGGCATATCAAAATTTGGGAGGACTCTATCATGGGAGATCCACCTCTAGAACAATGTATTGACATTGATCAAATTAAAGAATACTTGCGCAACCATAATTTGGTCACTCTTTGGGACATTTAGATTGGCATACAGATAGTTTAAAAACCTAGAAAAAGTGGCACATCCCAAACTTCGCTCCTCACCTCTTAGAGGAAAAAAACTCTTTGTTATCCCATCTCCAAGGGAAATCTCCGATCTTGAGCAAATCCAGGGACACTCATGGATAGGGAAAAGGACGTGTGTTTATTCCACTTCTGCTGGTTACAAAACTATTAAATCTCCGTTTGTTCCTGACAATCCAACAATTTGGAAAGTCCAAAGTCTTCCCAAAATAGGAATGCTTTGATTAAATCCTTTTGGTTGACTCTTCCTAAATTTATCTTATGGAAATTATGGTTGGAAAGGAACTCCCACATATTCAAATGGAAATCCCCCCCCAAGAAGCAAGTCATCACCAAAATCACAGGATTGATAGGAGATTGTCTTAAATTTCTTTGGAACGACTCTTCTGGATGCCCTCTGTCTCATTCCAAAGAAGCTTTGCTCCACAATCTTTCTCCATATTTACCAAGCGCAGTCCTAAAAGGTCTCCAAAAAATGGTTCTCATGGGAACTAAGGATAGAGGAATTTGAACTTGACGGGTGCATGATCAACTTATGTATAAATATTCTTTTCTTCGATGGTGCATCCAAAGGAAATACAGGGCGAAAGGGGGGGAGGGGTTCTCATCACCCCAGACAGAAATCAAGAAATGATCTACTCTTGGGGACTGGGAGACAAAACAAATAATGTTGTTAAAGCCTTGGCCCTCTGGCAAGGCCTTCGTCAAGCCAGAACTCAAGGTATCGAGGAAATCACAGTGGTCAGTGACTCAAGATTAATCATTCAAGCTCTTTCCACCAATTCTCTTCCTTCTCATTTGCAGATCTGACAGTTGATCAGGAAAAGTCAAAGCCTTGCTAACTCCTTCCGGAAGATTGATTATTTTCATGTCCTAAGAAAGTTAAATGGCAAAGCGGACCAGGCTGCGAATTTCACTTATGCCTTAAGAAAGGATGTCCTAGTGACTGATGGTTCTAACTCCACATGCCAAATCCCATAGGACCAAGGATAAGGGCCTAAAGGGATTCCTATCCCCTCCATGTGGAGCCTCCTTCTCTATTCCCTGGCTTGTGGTGCATCTCTCCTCCCTCCGTGGGCGCATGGGTTCCTACATGCGGCTACCTCCTCGGATTTAAAATGGGCATATCATACCTGGCCAACGTCCCAACCGTTGTTGTTAAGTAAATTTTCCTGCATCATGTGTCCTTCACATTTCCCTCTCTAGCATGGGATTTTGGTGGAAGATCGTCCCGTGAACTTGGAAATTATGAGCGCTATGGGTGAGTTAGATGATAACCAGGTATGGAACATCGTGTGCATTATCCAATTTCGGTTTGCTTGCAATATCCAGGGAAGAAACAAGGTTGAAGATACTGGATTTAAGCCTGCCCTCGTCATCCTGGATACCTCTGAATCCACGGCGTCCTCAGTTCCTGTCCAAATTGGTGCGGTTGAAATAAGGGAAATCAAGCTGAAAATTAAGCGGCAGAATTGCCTTCTGCATCATTTAGATACTGAAGGAGGGCGACGTCTAGAAATTGTAGACCGTGACATTGACCAGCTACAGAATGAATTCACCCACTTCAGACAGAGCAAGCAATGACAAGAATGCTCACCAAGTTGGAAATCAAATTCGAAAAATTGGAACTCAAGGTGGCAAAATTGGAAGCTTCTGCTCTAGTAGGTTCTTCTTCTCATCATGGCAGACATGGAAAGTAATCATGGACTCCTATGGGAGATTTGCATTTTTGTTTTCTCTAGAATAGTTGTGCATAGAAAGTCTCTAGCGAATAAGGACTCTTAGTAGCTTTTCTATTTCAAAATCCATATCTATGTAAAGGAAGTTTCTAGTTGGGTTGGGTGGTAGTTTTTTGTGTATGGGTAGTAGTAAATCTTGTACTTTGATTGCTACCTTCTAATGGCAGTGACGAACTTTGTGGCTCTATCTCAATGGTTACATCACTAACTTTATAATACAAATATAATCGTTCTTGTAAAAAAACATGATAATGGTGATAAAACAATAAAACCAACAAAAATAAGACTTGCATTAAAGTAAATAAATGATATTTCATGAAGTCCTTTATACATGCTCACTTACAAGCTTTGTCAACTTCCTATGATGGGTGAGGTGAATGAACCAATGCTAGGATAAGGGGTTTTGACTTATTAACCTCGACATAGTGATCCTCCAAACAAAAAGAAAAAAGAGAATCCAGTTAGACATATGAAGGATAGAGGACAATAAGGAATGGGGGTGTCTCACATATGGGTAGAGTGCTTAGAAGGTTTCCAGTAGACTCTAACAAGTATCAGTTTCATAATTCAATTGATTTAAGCTTTCAAATCATTTCACATTTTACAAGATAGTTTCTAGACTCCAAGGGAAGGTGCCCTGGATAGCCTTGTGGGCTCGAGATAATGACATCGCCTAGATCTACTACCAGAGAGCACCCATAGCCCCGACAGAGTTGCTACCCTATTTCCCTATAGGGGAAAATGGACTTACATCATAGAAAGGATGAGTGCTCATCCCTTAGCCACTGACTAGTGTATTTACTTTCATTTCATTTAGGCTAAGTGTTTAAAAACACACATAATCGCAACAGACTTTGCATCCTTTAGATTTAGCATTTATGCATTCCGATGCATTTCACTTTAGCAAAATTTAGGGAGCACTTGGTTCAAGGACTAAAGGAAACAATCCAGTGACATAAGCTACACATCCATTCCACAAGGCAGCATACAAGCATAAGGGAAGGAACCATGCCACACACTCCAGAGCCAAAGACACATTATAACATGGAGTTTATCCGACAAAGAGGTCCAAGTGGGGGGGAAGGTCTTGAATCTCGCAAGTCAAGTGTCAAACTCAAATATGGAAGAAACCAATGGATGTAGAAAGTGAATTGCAATGCTAAAATAGCTAGGTAAGACTAAGTCTGCATAAGGAAGGCAATATTAGTGAGCATATAAAAAGGTATTAACACTCAATATCATATATCCACTGACTATAACAAGTCTATACAAGAAATACAACACAAAAATCACCAATATGTGTTATCTTGTTAAGTTAAATCTGGTAAGATGAGAAATATGGTTTAATAACACCCAAATACCCATATATACTTGTCCATTCATATACTTGTGTCTAATGATCTCCAAAAAACCAAATTTGACTGCTCACGGGGCAAGGGAAATGTAATAGCTGTGTGCTTTGCTAAGTGAACAATCTCTATAAAAGTCCATCTCAATGGATCATCCAAGGCAAAGTCATGTCATGGGATATTGTTGTTGATAAAAAGAAATAGCTTTGTTTGTCTGTACCGTTGATGGTCACTAGAAAAATATGCTCAACACATCTGATATTTGGACTGAATTGGACCAAAATATGGTATGTTGTGAATCATGTTATCACATCCAGCTACTATGGATGTGCTAACATGATTCACATATTTTGTGCTTGCTTGTGAATAATGACTCAATTTGGAAAATGTTTTAGATCCATGTTTTTCAAATGCGGAAGTCGACCACCAACTATAAAGTCACCTTGGAAAAGATGTCAAAGAGGAACTACGGGTTTATTTGTAAATGATGAATTATTATATTCATTATTCTACATGTTTCTCATTTTCCAAATTATGTTTTTAAATTAAAGGTGGCAAATAATGGTGGATATGAGTGCATATTTCACTTATCCACAAAGATTTGGAGATTTCCTTCAAATATATGAAGGATATAAGAAATTAAAGGTATTAGAAGACATTTGGGATGATTTTTTACTATGTTATTATTATTTTTTGTAAATAAGTAGTCATTATATTAACATAATATACAAAAAAATCCCAACAGAGTTCCATTCAGTTGTCTTGCTACTAGTATGAAGTTTTAGTAAAACATTCTAAGAACATAACACAAAATTACTCCCTAGAGACCCTTTCTAGAAGGACAAAATAGGAAAAACATCATTATTTCTACTCATCCCTACCCAAAGAGCTATCAAAACAAAACCACACTGAAATCCATATCGAGTATAAAACACAAAGTGACCAGTAAACCAATTTTATCCCCTGACCAACAAAAAATGTAGCCCCCCAAACATACGAGACTAAACCCAACAAATATTAATCATAACATGGATATACCAACACAAATGACTTCCTAGAGGACCATTGCAACATCTGCTACTTTGTGAATGGAGGATCATTCCCATCACCACCCAAGTTTCCAATTGTATGCCCATTGTCCTTCGACACCGCCACAGGTGCAGGAGATAGGGCATGCCAATCTCTTTCCCTGCTGTATCAATTTCTGTATGCAGGAGGTGAGTGTCATAATACATTTCCTTCCAAAAGGCCACCAGAACTTCATCACCCCCTTCTTCTCCTCTCTTTCCAGCAGAACTCAAATCAAAATACCTTTGATCACCTAGTACAATGTAACAATTTTTAAATACAGGTATTGTTGATCCATCATGGATCCCAAGCCTTGTATCCAACTCTCCAGAATCGTCGAATCCAATGAAGGGGCATCCTCTGACACCTGACTCCAAATCCTGTTGTTTTTTACTTCTAGGTCTTCTCTAATTGATGGGGGAATGGAAGCACGATAATGAAATGCCTCTTGTGCCTCCCTGGTCTACTCGTGGCTCACTAGTTGCTTCCTTTTGTTCTACAACCCCCCTGATGCGCCCATTGATTCCATATTAAATTCGACAACCACACAAATCTCATCGAGACCATCTGTGAAACTAAACATGAAGTTAGTTACACCGCTCACAACCCAAATGGAAACTCCCCTTTGAGGATTATAAATAAACCCAAAAAATCTAGAACTAGCCACACCAGTTTCCATAATTACCCTCTTCCTCGTTCATGCAATTCTTGTACCTCAATTTCTGGAAATCATATGATTTTACCCCATGATCGTACCCTTACCAACTTGGGATATCACTCACATGCACCACCATACTAGGAAAACCCACCTTACCACCCGCCTTCATAAAACCACACTCACAACACGTGTTAGCCAAAAACTGCATGCGTCTTATCCGCCATATTGCTACATATTCTATCCTCACCCACATCTGGGGCCAACTGGTCTTAAGCTGCCAAGTGAAGGCACTATATTTTGAGGCTCAACTCCTCCAAACTATCCATTGAGGCCTCCCATAGCCTTAGCTTTCTCCTAACCCCCATATTTGTTGGGTGGTCCACAAGTTTATTACCTGAGTGTTTCACCTGATTGAAAGTCAAGCCCCGAACCCGAGCAAGTATTTTTGCAAGATTTTCTAGTCTGAAATCTAACCTCCACTACTTTGAGATCTTGGACACCGACCTAACCTCTTCAAAATTTTCTTCCATTTTGTGAATGATCATTGATTCCCCTTCCAAGATGATAGGGAGAAGACTAATATTAATGGCAATAGAAAGGCCCTTTAGGAGGCCTTCTAATTCCACCACACTATTAGTCTCCTGGCCAACATAACCATTGAACAACCACACAATCACTCAAAAGTGATTATGAATGAACCCCAAAACCCCGTCGGTCCTGGATTCCCTTTCAAAGCACCATCAAAGTTTAGTTTGAAGAACCCTTCCATCAACAAAGGCCAATGATCATGATTCCCTGAAAATCGACAGTTGATGGGAGGTTTGCCAATTAAAGTTGGAATAGAATGTACCCCTAGGCCAAGGGGATATGCTCTTCCCATCCATCGGCATGTGGGAATTATTCAAACATGTAGATAGACAAAGGGTTTCCTAGACATATGACTCAATTAAATGTCAAACTTCCCTCTGCAATTCGACAACTATTCCTACAAATTCACTAATTCATTTCTTTCCATATCTCCCACAGCATGAAACGATGGAACATCTATAAAATTATGTTGAAATGAGATTCAAGAAGGGGTTGATTGTCCATTCTTTGAAAAAGAGGTTTGGGTAGCCCTTGACTTTGGTGGATTGATGAAAAATACTACCCCCCTTGTCCTCGATGGCTGACGCAAAGGGACACATATCCAAAAGGTGAACCATAAACTCTTCTACATCTTGGCACAAATAACACCAGGTTGGTCCTAGATAGACCCTCCTTTTAAGGTTCCCTTCCATAAGGATCCTTTGTTTCAATACTATCCATAGGAACATAGCGATCTTTGGTCAATGATTCGCTTGCCACAACTTCTTCAACTTTGGTGACTCCCCATGCTCTCTGCATTCTACAACAATATTATATGCTTCCTTCACCCAGAAGGTGCCCTATGCCTTATACCCCCATCTTAGCGTATCTGACTCTTTGTTCCTTCGTATGCTTCAAACTTGAATCCCCCCCATAATTCATTAAGATTCTCATTCCTACTAATATCTTGTCATTCTTCCACCCACCTCCATCTTCGAAACTCTTACTCCCTTGGGTGCCTCACATAAAGGTCCTTTACTTTCATTCCCCAAGTTTGGATAGTTATCCTTCATGTATCGACCTAAGTGCCCATCTTAGATAAAGGTGGTTGTTGTTGACAAGAGCCCTTCCAAAATTCCATCGATACCCCATTCCTTATTTCTCGAAACCTATGATCCTGGATGAGATCCTTTACTTGTTTCGTCGAATTCTAGATGTTGGAGCCATTTCATAGATCATTAAACCTAATAAGGTCCTTCTTCTCTTGTCCTCCAACATATTTACATTGTCATATCTCATGCAAGACCCATCACCACCAAATCTTGGTTCCCATCACCATACTGCTAACTTCAGGATCTCTAAGCCCAAGCCCCTCTAGTGTCTTAGGCTGGCAAAGAGAGTCCCATCCAACAAAAGCCCGCTTTTATTTTTCCTATGAACCCCCCCATAGGAAGGTCCTCTTTAACAGACGAATTTGCTTCAGGATGGATTTGGGATCCACAATGAATGAGATTAAGTAAGTAGGCATTGACTGGAGAATAAATTTAACCAGAATAAGTCTGCGTGAGAAATTCAGAGGATGCCAAACCTAGCTTTCTAGACGTTGTCTCATTTGGTCTAGAAATCCCTCTAAAATGCTTACCAAACATTTGGTCTAGAATATATTTAGGAGATATCCTTTCTCCTGAACATGGGATTAGCTATGGAGTCTGAAACGTATGTCAAGATTGACAACACAAACAACACAGGTTTCCTCATCTCCAAATTGGCTTACCAAATTATCGAATCAGACAAAGGTGCTCTGAGGTATTTGGATGGAAGGGAACTCCTCTAGAATTTGAGGACATACATAATGTTCTGTTGAGTCACTCTTGGGGTATTGAAAAATAATAGTTGTTACTTCTCCTCATTCATCGCAAGACCCGAGGCATTAAAGAACATCTTGAGCACATGCTTAAAATCTTTGGCTTCATGTACGAAAGCATGGTATATTAACATTGTATCACCCACAAACTGTTGGTGAGTCTGCACTGGGGCATTTCGATGAAGAGCCAGACCCTTGAGAGCCTGATTGTGTAGTTGGACCTTAATGATGCATCTCAAACCTTCTGCCAGAAGAATAAAAAGGAAGGGTAAGAGGGGATCCTCTTGGAGAATACCCCTTGAAGCCCATAAAGTTTTCAAAGGAACCCCATTCACTAGGATAAAAAAGAACATTGAGGAATCTATATTATAAATTCGACTAACCCATTCACTATTGAATCCAAAAGGCAACATCATCTCCCTCATATACTGCCAGCTAAATTTATCATAAGCTTTTGCGAATTCAATTCTCAATATCATGCGAAGTTTCTTGGTAGTCTTCAAGGAATGAGACACCTTGTGAGCCAGTATGATGCCATTGAATGCCAATTTTTTTAGGACAGATCAGGTTGGGGAGAAGAGGTTTCATCCTATTGGAAATATCCTTTGAAATTATTTTATAAATCACGTTACATAAAGAAATAGGCCTGAACTTACCCAGAGAGTCTGCTCCCTCACTTTTGGGGATGTGAGAGATAAAGGTGGCATTAAATGCCCCCAATACCTGCCCAAACACTCTGTTTCCTTGATGAGATCCTAGAAGTGGTGAAAGAAGTTCATAGTGAAACCATCTGGCCCATGGGAATTTCCTTCCTGCATCTAATTAACCGCTTCCTCCACTTCACACAAAGTAATCAGCCTCATTAGAATCTCATTTTGGTCCTAAGAAACTAGTTTCAGAATGAATTGCGTAATATGTTCAATATCCCTCACTCTATCCTAAATAGGTTCCTCCAGGATCTCTTTATAATAGCTCACCAATTCCCCTTCAATCTCCTTTCTCTCCTCCAATCCAGTCCCATTCTCCGCTTTTAAGTAGCATATTACGTTCCTTTGCGTATGTTGGATGGTGGACCTGCGAAAGAAAGTCGTTTTGTGCTCCCCGTATTTAACCCACCGGTTTCTTGATTTTTTGCTTCCACAATACATCCTATTGTGCCTCCTTGAACCCAACCTTTTCTATTAGTTGTCTTTCCTCTATCTGGAGGGATGCATCAAAGCTGTCCTCCATCCCTTTCTATTGGATCTCATCCAATCGCATTTCAATCATGCGCTTATCTTTAAAAATGTTACCAAAAACCTCCTTTTTCAACAACCTCGGCTTTGCCTTAATAGATTTGAGCTGCTACTAAAAGCGATACATATTATAGCCTTTTACCCCTACCTCCTCCCACAATTTTGTAATAGTGGATTTCAAGTCCGGATGAGTAATCCATATATTTTCAAACCTAAAGGGCCTTCTCCAGGCCTCCCCCTCTTGAAACTAGTAGACACAAACCAACTAATGATTTGATCCTGTATTAGGAATGATCCAGGCCTAAGTCACCCCTCCCTCGATTAAGAATGACTTTGGAACAAGGAAACTATCTATACGGGAAGCAATATTCCTATCCCCACCTTGCATATTGTTCCAAGTAAACACATGGTTGTTTGTTGTCGAGTCCAACACTTTTAGATCCTCTATCACGTTTATGAATTCATGACATACAAGTTCCAGGGTCCCGCACGCTCCCTTCTTCTATTCCAAGGAGGTTATCATGTTGAAATCCCCCTAACAGTTCAATGACACCTCATCGTCCAATTATTTGGCATCGAGAAATCCCTTAGGAAGTTGATCTTAAGGGCATGTGTTTACAAGCCATAAACATTGGTGATGCTACCCTCCGAAGCAGAACCCACCAAGTTAGAATCATCCAAAATAAACCTTTAGGAGGCCTGAAAGTTATACATACTGATTATTTTGGGATCCCATAAGGTGGCCAATCCCATGCACATCCCTCCAACGACTACCACTATCACTTCACTTCCCTTCCAAAATTTCTTGGAAATAGCATCCATGGCTTCCATTGAGCACTTGGTTTCCTGTAAAAAGACCACTTTGGGTCTTTCTCTTCTTATCTTATTTTCTAACATTATGATCTGATGGGTACTGTCAATTCCTCTTATGTTCCATGAGATAATTTTCATTAAGCAAACTTCTTGAGGGATGCTTTTATTGTCGAGTATTTACCCAAATCCACCAGCATCACAACCACCTTTGCTTTTCTTTGTCGATCGGTTCTTTTGCCACATTTCTGTGATGCCTCCTTGAATTTTCACTTATTTTCCTTGATTTTGTTCTTTGCTATTCCAAGGGTTTTAGATTTGGCCATTTTTAAGATGGATTCTTGCAGAAGAAATACCTGTTGAGACGACACATATCCTTCTTTCTTATTTGAGAAGGCTTGTTTGATTTCATCCAAGTTTAGCTCCCCCAATTCCACATCTTCCTCCTCATCCCCCATTTTCACGTCCTCAAAGTCTGTTGCTTGAGGTTCCTTTGGATTGGTTGACCTTTCCCTCCTATCATCTTGAGATTCTATTGTGTTTTGACCCTTCTCGCACGGGTTACGCTCTTCCAGAATCACCCCATTCTCTAGTAACTAGTTCAGTATATCAAAATTGTTAGAGGTGAAGTGCTTAAGATTAAATTCTTTGCCAACCCCTTCCTCCCCTATCTACACTTTTGAGTGGCCTTATTGAAACCCTAATTTTCCCCCTCCATTTATTGCTTGTCTGTCGTGGCTGCAACTTTCCTCGAACAATCCCTGAACACATGACACAATTGACACCGAAAAAAATGCTCATAGTCTAGATGTTGTACCGAGTCCTCATCATCCCATGTGAGATGTATTGCTTTTGACAATTCTTTCAAAATATCCATGTAGACACAAATTTGGGTGAAGGATGTGTAGTGAGCACACTCAGTTTGCTCATATACCTTCACAAACTCTCAGGGTATTACCGATATCTTCCAGGATCTTGAACTCCCAATACTCAATTGGAAGAGAGTAAATCCTAATCTATATAGGGGCTCTCTTCAAGTCTTCCTTATCCATATTGAAGCATTCCCTACAAGGTATCAAGAACACACCTGCATTGTAGAAGAAGTATGCCCCCCGTGAAGACACGATCTCACTCTTCCATATTGAAAATACCACTGTAAAGAAGCCTTTCGATCCGAGAAGGAGGTCAAAATACCCCTTAGGTTTCCAGACCCCCTATATCCATTTCAATAAATATTTCTCCAATGGCCACACCCCCAAGAATTTTTCGATCAATACATGTTCCTTCATGTGCTCTATCGTTCCCCTTATCTTTTCTGACTTGATTTGTAGGGATGGGATCTGGTTTAATTTTGGGATACATCTCCCTAGACCTAAAGGGCCCCCATTTCTAGTTTCTTTGCATGTCTCCCCATTCATGGAGGTTCCACCTCCTTCCATTTCGACGCTCGTGTTATTCTTCCTGGTCGAAGAGCTCAAAACACCCCTGCCCTTTGGGGGGAGAACAATTTCCTCTCCCCCCCACCAAACCCGTCATTCACTTCCCAAATCCCAACCTCGACCTGCGACCTTTGACAAAATGCTACAAACAACTCTTCAAAACCCTAAACACCCCCCTTCTCCCTCAACATCAATATATCTTCCTGCTCATTGGTTCCCACTTGTCCGTTTATCCTTTTTACTATTTAATTATTGCCTATATTCACAAATTCGAATTTGACTTCAAAGGCATCATAAATAGCACAAGAGTTAACAAATATTGGAATTAGCTTTGATTTAGTTTTGAGACTCAAATTATTAGAAATTAGTTGAGGATAGTTTGGAGATTCATTAATTATTTGAAAAACTCATGTATAAATAAGAGTTCCTTCTCCATTATGTGGGGAGGACTCTTAGAGCGATTATACAATTCATGATGGAATGGATTATTTTTCTTAAGATGTTGCCTTGATGTAGATTGTAGTTTTCTTATTTTTATGTATTGTAGTTTATTTTATTTTATGATGTTGTAAATCTTAGTTTGTTTCTCTCTTATTGGGAGAAAGTGCTCACTCCATGAGATTACAACAATATGCTAAAATAATATTTTTTTTTTTATATTGTGTGTTCTCATTTATTTATTTATGTAAGTTTGAGTTAATGGTTTCTAATTATTTTTATGAGTGTTTATTTACTTCTACGATTTGATTTTATGCACAATCTTTTACAATGGCAACATAAGTTATCTTCTTTTACTGTTGGCAATAGATTAATCCTTTAATTCTACAAGTGTGGTGTGCAGGAGCATAAGTAGCTTTGGTGTAGGCTCTGGTTTCATCACAAAAAGATAACCTTCTAACACTTAGAGTTAGCCAATTGTTCCTTTTCTATTTCACAAATGTGTTTAATTTCTTGAAGTGTGTGAACAAAGATGTCCCACAGAAACTGAGTAATTGGACTTATATCTTACCTAGGATTGATCAGAGTTGATTTATCTGTTTCATGGTTAAGTGATATGTTCAATTTATTTATTTTCCTTTATGTTGTAATACTTCAAATCCTCATGGCCAAATTAATAACATAGACTTAAACCTATCTCTATTTGTGTCAAATGAATAACTCTTGAATTCATTTTATTCCATTGCAAATGCATACATTTATACATTTCATATGGCGATTGAGATTCATCTTCCAACCAACCTTTTCACCTTCCTACATGACTATTCATATTCATTATCTATTTACATTATTTATGTAATACATAGAACCATAATAATGAGGATTAGGTTTCCAACATTACCCCTCTAAATCCTAAGGGGTGCTTGTGAGTCTGAGCATGGTTCCAAGTCTTTCAAACTTTTATCATCCAAGAGCTTTGGTGAAGATGTTGATAATTTTCTCATTTGTGGAACAATGTCGTAAATGAAATGTCTTGGTCTCTACATGATGTTGAATCAAATGGTACTTTGTGTTGATGTGCTTGGTTTGAACATGGAATTTGGGGTTCTTGGCCAACTTAATTGCAGAAGTGTTTTCAATCAATAAGGGAGTGGAATTTTCTTGCTTCTCCTGCAAACCTTCAAGTATCTTCCTGAGCTACACAATCTCCATTGTTGCTTCTACAACTGCCACATATTCTAGTTTTGTTGTCAAATCTGTTAGAACCGATTGTTTGTGTGATATCAAGGAAATAGTCATTGATCCAAGACTAATTATGTATCTAGAAAATGACACTCTAGTTTCTTTGTCTCCATTAAAGTGTAAATTAGTGTACCCAATGAGTTTGAAGTCTTCCACCTTAGTGTACTTGACTCCAAATTCTCGAGTCCCCTTAAAGTACCCTAGAACTCTTTTTTTTGTAGACTAGCGTCCTTCACAAAGTTTGTGCATGAATATGGAAAGAATGCCAACAATATAAGAAATATCTAGTCTAGTAGTGGTAAGGTAGATAAGGCTTCCTACAAGCTGTCGGTACTTGGTCGCATATTCAAATTATTTTCCTTCACTTGATATGAGCTTCAACTTTTATTCCATTAGATTTGAGAGAGGGTTGCATTCTGTCATGCAAAATTTGTTGAACAATTCTCCAACATACTTTTTTTGAGATATGAATACGTAATTAGGATGCTGAGTCACTTCAATTCCTTAGTAGTAATGAAGATGTTCCAGATCTGTCATTTCAAAACATTTCTTCATATATTTCTTTATGGATGGTATATAATTTTCATTGTTCTATATCATCAAATGGTCATCTACATATACCACAAGAAATACAATAGATATTCCAACTTTCTTCACAAACAATGTTGCATCATCAAGATTATAATGTTTGAAATTTCACTTTAGAAGTTGTTCGGTTATCTTTTCAGACCATGCCCGTGGTACTTGTTTTAGGCCATACAAGGATTTGACAAGTTTGCATACCTCGTGTTCTTGTTCCTTCACAATAAAACCTTCTGGTTGAGACATGAAGACATTTTATTTCAAGTCTCGATTCAAGAATTTTTTTTTTACATCCATTTGGTGGACTTTCCACCCATTTTGTGTTTCCAAGGAGGGAAAAGTGCGGATGGTAGCCCAATTTGTTGTGGGGGAGAATGTTTCTTCATAGTCAATTCATTCTTTTTGTGCATAGCCTTTTGACACAAGCCTTGATTTGTGCTTTTCAAGTGAGCCATATAATTTGTATTTGTTCTTGTATACCCACTTGCAGCCAATTGGTTTGGTTCCATCTAGAGAGTCAACCAACTTCCAGGTTCCATTCCTTATGAGTGTGTCATATTCATTCTGCATGGCTTCTTTCCATTCATCACATGCAACAACTTCTATAAGGAATATGGTTCAAATTTATCAAATAAATTCAATTCACAATCAAATGAGACATCCATGCCATCACCTGAGTTATCTACTTCTCCTCCATCTTCTTGTTTGGTTGAGTTTCTCATTCTTGTCTTTTCGACTTCATCTTGATGGACATTTTGAAGTGTCTTTATGTCCCATTCAATCTTCTTTGAAGGTCTAGGTCTAGGTCTACATTCTCTTCAAGGTTCAATCCTCCACTCCTCTCAATAACATCATCCAGTTCATGTAAAGTGGCGGGAACTTCTTCTTCATGAGTTTATTCATGAGGGGGTGTTGGTGATTCAAAAGGAAATTCCAAAGATTCATNATTTGGAATTTCATTATCAAATTCATAATATGTCTTTAGATGGGAAAACTTCTCCAAACGATCAAGTTGTCTTTCAATAGACTTGTCATTTTTCTTCGTTTTAAGAAAAATGAAATCTCTAGAAACAACAAATTTCTTGTTTACCTCATCATAAAGGCGGTATGCCTTGGAAGTGTATGAACACCCTAAGAAAATGCTTCTTTGACTTCTAGCACCAAGTTTGTTTCTTTGTTCCTTGGTATCAAGGCATAACATGTGGAACCAAAAACTTTGAGATGCATAACCAAAGGAAGGTGGCCAAACCACATTTCTTGTGGAGTTTTGTCTTCAAGAGCATGAGATGGAATTATATTTCTCAAATATGCTACACATACTAGTGCATCACCCTAAAACGTCAATTTCACATTCTTGAAAAACATCATTAATCTTGGCATATTCATTAATTTTCTATTCATCATTTCTGCTACACCGTTTTGTTGAGGATTATAAGAAACTGAAGTTTGATGTGTAATCCCATGTTTGCCAAGATAATCTTCAAATTTCTCATAGGTGTATTATTTACTATTATCAGAACAAAGTGTACGAATAAGTGCTTGTGCTTGATTATCTATCCATGTTTTGGCCTTTATTCTCGTCTACCCAGGGTCAGATCCTTAGTCGGCAACAAAGACCCAAGATATCGGTCCAACAAAGGAGGACCCTGTCGACAACACCTACGATGCAGATATAGTCTCACCCGATATATCTCATTGGGAACTGTCAGAACCAGGTTTCTGCAGTTATGTGGGGATCTCTACTCATGCAGTACTTTATCATATTACTCAACCAAAGCCGAGGGTTATACTTCTTATTCCTTATCTATCCATTCAAGATAACAGTCTATTTAGCATTGGACACATATTGTAGTATTCAACATAAAATCCTTATCACAGATTTATTCAATAAGCAGTGCGACACACACACACACACACATATGAGATTATTCATAAACAGATGCGGTGCAACATATTCAGATCTACTTATTCACAACATACATGCATTCGACATAAAAATATTAATCAAAGACACACAAAGACAACAATTAACGTGGAAACCCATAAAGGCACTCTTCATCTAGAATGAGAAATATGCTAGCACCTTTGGTCTACACACTCGACTTGTAAACTCTTCTCTATATATTTTTACAACTCGTACACAATTCTCTCCTATCATGCTCTCTAGATTTGGGACTATGTATTTCTTCTCTCCTTCACTCCACTTTCGATCCGCACACAGCCTGGATCAATTCTCTAAATAAACAACTCTCTTCTTCCCTTCTCAACCTATACAGTGACTTAACCAATCTAACAACTGACCAACTGACTACTTAACTAACAATTGACCAAAAATAAACCAACTACTAGCGAACCTCACACGCAACCTGGGTTTGTCCTTTTATAAGCTTCTACCTATCTTAATCAACCGATTCTTTTCTGTTATCCGACAAACTATCATTTCTATTATCGTACATTCAATTACAACTGACAATAGGCAATGTTGGCCCAAATTACAATTATGCTCTATTATCAAAAGTGTGCTTTATTCTAACTAACTCCTTACCCACGATCCACTGAACTGTCCTTTTCAATTACTCTACTCTTCCTTGCCATGGTTCCTTTCATTGGTTGCTCTTATCGTCGATCTTTCCGTCGCGACTACTTCTGTCGCAAATTCTCTTCCATCGCAAACTCTTCTTACGTAGTGACTCTTATTCTGTCGTGACTCTTCTTGCAACTAGAATCATTATATTTTCAAAAATAATTATGGTCAAATTCTGCTTAACGTTTCCTCGGGACAACAAGCCCCAACACTCACCTCTGGCTCATCCCGAGCCACATTAGTTTGAAACCTCCATTATTATGACCTTACTTTGAAAATCTTGAAATATTTTCACTATCCACTCAGTCTCCTCCTGTACTTCTGCTTTCGTCTTCTTCAAAACTTCCATAAGTTCGGAACTGATTTGTTCTGAAGTTGTAATTCATGTTGACTATACTGGTTGTCACAATTTTTTCATGTATAGGTTGAATGATATTTATAACTTTCTTGTCCTATGCTTGTAACTATGTGACCCTATCAATCCTCTTTTGTTGTTGTGTCCAGAGTGTTGTGACCTACTGCTGTAGCCTCTTCATATCAACAGCCTTAGCTATTTTCTCTACTGGTATCAACTTCTTCATGTCACTCTTCAACTTGTTCACCTCTGTCTTAGCAGTGCACAACTGCTCTGTGACTTTCTCTAACTCTTCATTGTCGATCAAAGCTTCCCACGTCTGAGAAACTTGCTCAACCGCTTTGGCACAAAGTGCCTCCACCTCTTCTATTCTCTTCGCAACATTAGTTGTTGCTTTTCTTCTCTCTTCCAGTACCTCTGGAGGTGTACTTGGTGTCACTTATACTTCCAACTTCGTGATATTCTTGTAGATGTTTTTTGAAATTTCGCTAAGGCAAAACACTTTGGATTCTGCAAACATCTCATGCGTAATGCCTTCATCAGTAAAACTGTTGCAAGCAAGTGTTACGGCTACATCAAGCCGGTGCTTGTTCTCCTCCCAGGTCTTAGCTTCCTGTTTAGTTTCTTTGACTGTTTTCTTCATCTTATGAACAATATTGTTTGATGATCTAACCTGGTTGACCAATGCACCCTCTCTGACCTTAATTTATGCCACTACAACATTCTGAATGGCATACACTTCGTACATCGGCAGTGTAGATAAATTTATGGTGACATGGCCCATGTTTTTTACCATGGCATTAAAATCTGTCATCCCCAAGTCGAGTGATTCACCCAACATTTGAGTCTTTATTAGTGGAATGGGCGTTGACATGTCACTACGTTGCTCCTCATACTAGCCAACTAAAACCTGCAACTTAGGCAATTATGGTCTATAGTCGACCACCACTCTTACTTCTTTTACTGCCTTACAAAGTGTTTGTAATAAATCTATGATATTGCTTATTATTTGTGTTTACAGCTCATCTATTTTCTCGAGGATTTGATTGGCTACTTCTGTCATTGCATTGATCATAAGTGTATAATCATCGTTGGTAAGGCCGACAGTTCCATTTGATTTTTCACCTTTCCTCCTCTTATGACCCTTCACAAAATTCTCTATTTGCTTCCTCTTTCCCCTTACTATTGGGTTTGTTGGATTCGGTCTTGACTCATTCTGGGTATTTTCCAAGCTTTCCGCTGGTGGATATTCTCCTTGTCCTCCATCCTTCTTTGTCGATCAATTGTCTTGTCGCACCTATTCTTCTGCAGATAGATTATCATTTGCGACAATAACTCTCTATTATTCTGGCCAATCTTGAATAATGGCATCGATTTCTCTAGCTGATAGCTGATACTGTGTCATAAGCCATTGGCACCATGGGTCTTGTCGAGGCTGCAAAAAGATATGATGGGCCCCGACCGAAAATCTGGCAATGTTTCTAAACTGTTTAATGGTTGCCTCGGTAATTCTGGCCCGATATTTTACATAATGTCGCACAACCTCTCCTTGTAAAAGCAACTCTATATTTTTCCTTTTTTCCTGTGCAGGAATTCTTTCTCGAACCAGAGATTCTGGTATTAAGCTCCTCGACATAGGAAATGCACATCTACCCCATGGCAGTTTGGTGGTTCTGCCCATGCAAAAAAAACTCAAAACAAGTAGCCATGAATAATAAAATGTGCTACTTTTCTCATGTGCCTCCTCTGCATTTGCTAACAATTCATTTAGCAGATAGTGAGACTAGTTGAGTTGAATACCTACTGCACATAACTCTGCCGCAACAATAGTCCCTGTGATGCACTAGTTTGGACGCATTTTTCACAGCAACTTGCTATATAGAACTTTAGTTGTGAATCGAACATTGTAGTCATTGATAGAGGTGATGGAAAAGCCTCTGGTGTCTTTGGTCAGGTCATACTTTTCCTTCATCTTGTTCATGAATAAAGTGTCCTACTCTTTTCTAGTGAAAAATGGCATTGGGTTGATGCCTGCAAGTGGAAGCCCCGTAATCGTTGCTATAATCCCAACATCCACATAGATCTTTTGGTCGAGCCATAAACAGTCGCCATGGAATGACACCAATAATTGTTTAAAAAATACATTCACCTCTTCGGGGAAACTAAAATGCTGCATGTGCAGTAGTGATAACAAACTAGCTTTGCCAAGTCCTCTTATCAATTTGATTGGACTTAATTGGAGAGGGCCATCATCTGTCTCGCAGAAAGAAACCATGCATTTGCCCATTTATAACTCTAGAAATATATGTAGGTCGTGGTCGACAAAGGTCATCTTCTTCATATTTGGGAGTATTTTCGTCATTACCTGAACTTCTTTCAGTACAGACGATGCTACCAGTGGATACCTTGCATTTTTTTCGATTGTGATCTTAGGCGCATCAGCTGGCCTGGGTGGGACATAATTTGGCAGCATGCTCATAGAGACTATCTCTTCATCTTATGGTTGTGGTGCTATTGCTTTCTTGTGGCTACCAGACCGTTTTCTCTTCGATGTTCCAGGTGGGTCTAGTCGTAACCTAACTGCAAGGATGAATGGGGCTTATTCAACTTCTTCTGCAACCACGACTGATGGTGGAACAAATGTGGTAGTTTATTCCATAATGGGAATAGGTGAAGGTATCTTGACGCTTGATTCTGCAACGGTGCTTCTACTAGAATAGAGATGACCATAATCTATGAAAAAATCATCTCGGCTCTTACAGTTGCAGACACAATAACTCAACTTACTCTTTCATATTCAAATAGAATGAACAAAACTTCAACATGAAGATGATATAAATTTACTCGTTCACTCATACTTTCCTTCACACGAGTGGGAAATAAATGCAAAGGTGGCAACAATTTCCATCACATGGATCAATTGTTCAAATCATTATAGGGAAACTTCCCATCAAATCGTCACTTCATCTATTAGTTCCATGGTAGTTATTGTGCGATAATGACGAAAATGACCAACAAGTACACCGTAGAAATCTCCTGCATCCTCAAATTAATTACAACCAGCTGTATTTTTGTGACCCAATTTGATCATGCGACAACTCTTCTCTTCCTACGACCTGGATTCAGTCTTCAACACAGTTCTTCCCTTGCGACAAACAGAGAGTCTTTGCTACCATTTTTCATCTTCGACAGGTAAATAGTCATTCTACACTTTTTCTTTTCCTGTGACAAACTATAAGTCTATGACCAAAAACCCATGTTTGTTACAGAATTAACACTTATATTTCTGCATCTTTTTTTCTGACTTCTCAGTCGACTAAGTCGCAACTATCCTAGTAATGCTTTAGCTGACTTCCATTCAGAAATCCTTTGAAAGGTGTTCCATCTAATTTCTGCAGTTGCATTATGCCTCCTTCAATGATTTGAATGACAACATACAACCCCAACCAATGTGTTTTTCAGCTTGCCAGGGTGCTTAAAAAACTTACTGTCATACAAGAGTAAAAGTTCTCTGACCTGAAAATGCTTATTCTTGATGTGACGGTCATGCCATACCTTATGTCATTCCTTCTCAACGTTTTGGTAATAACTTACAGTAAGAAATTCTTCCTCCAACTACACAAGCTGCAACAATATTTATTTGACAACACAAACATCAGTAATTTCAGTAATTGCAACAATCCTTAGACTAGGTACAATGCATTCCATTGGCATAACAACTACTTGTCCATACACTAGTCAGAATGGATTTCATCCTGTCAACTTCTTATAGGTAGTGCGATATTCCCATAGTACCACAGAATTTTTATGGTCCCAATCATCTCTTTAAACGTTGCAAATATTTGTTAATGTGTTCTCGAGGATCTTGTTGAATACCTCAACAACACCATTCACTTGTGGGTGATATGGTGTCGTCTTCCCATGATGGATCTGGAATTCTTCTATCAATTCGTCGATCAACTAATTGAAAAAGTGTGTTCCTTGATCACTTATCAAAATCTTTAGGCATCTGAATCTAGTCATAACATTGTCAAACAAAAATTTGGCAGCAATCACAGTAGTACACTCCTTTATTGGCGTTGCTTTAGCCCTTCTAGTTAGGTAATCCTTCGAAGTAATAATGTATCTTGCATTTGTTCACTTCCATTGTGGATTAATAGGTACAACAAAATCAATAGCCCATTTGTCGAATGTCTGCAAATTTATCTGAGGTACTAGTGGCATTTCATCTTTTCACAACGACTTTCTAGTTCTCTGACAGATATCGTAGTTGTGACAATATTTTGTAGCATCTGTGTGCAAAGTGGACCACCAAAATCCTGCTTGCAATATCTTCCGCACAGTATCTTTTCCATCATAATGGCCTCCTATGACCCCATCATGCGCTTCATTCAATATCATTGGTCGCTCATGTTCCAATACACAATGATGAAGAACTTCATCCGGTCCCCTTTTATATAGTTGTCTAGCGATCAATTGGAAGTCTACAGCTCACACCACTAATTGTTTTTTCTGTGCAGTACTAAATCCTTCTGGTGCATATCCCGTACTCAAGAAATGTATAATATCTTTGTAATGATTATTAAACATCATGATCACAAATAATTGCGCATCAAGAAGACTGTCGTCGAGATTCATAAGTTCTTCTGCACTTTCAAGCCTCGATAGGTGGTCTGGTTTTGAGTTCAGTCGACCTTGCTTCACTATAACTTCAAAGTCAAATTCCTAGAAAAGGGGAAGCCAACAACAAATCTTCCACTCCAACACTAGATTTTTCACCATGTATTTCAACGTTGAATGGTCTGTGAACATATTGAAATGTCCACCTAACAAGTAGTGCCAAAATTTCTGAAGCACATACACCATAGCTAATATTTCTCTTTAAGTCATAATGTAATTCTTCTCTGTTGTTGATAATTTCCTGCTAGCGAAGGCAATAGGATGACCGATTGATTCTTCACTAGGATGTGTGATTACAACGTCGAGTGTGATAGATGACGCATCAACATGTACGTGAAATTCCTTCTTCAAGTCTGGAAAAATTAGTATGGGCATTGTGACCGTCTTGTTTGTTAGAGTGTCCAAGCTCTCTTGGAAGTGCTTCGTCCATTGAAACTTAACATCCTTCTTCAACACCTTCTCCATCAGAGCAGTCACCTCTGCATATCCATTGATAAAAAAATTACAGTATCTTGTATGTCCCAATGTCATTCTCAGTTGCTTCACTGTCGTAGGGGGTGGTAGGTCGACGATGATCACAATTTTAGCAAGGTCAACCAGGATTCCGTCACGACAAACCACATGGCCCAATAAAATTCCAAACTAGGAAAAAAAGATACATTTCTTTAGATTCGAGCAAAATATGATACTGTCGACACCATTCTAGCATCATTATGAGGCTACCAATATGACCTTTTATGATCCCAAACATCATCTAGTCATCGAAGCAGACCTCAAGAAATTTATGAATAAAGTCTTTGAAAGCAACCACTACTTTCCTGGAAAAGATAAAAGGAGAATTATTGAGTCCAAATGGCATTACTGTGTACTGGAAACACCCCCACTCTGTCCCAAAGGTTGTCTTGTGTCGATCTTCCATTGTGATTCCGATCTTATGGTATCCATAGAACCCATTAGTGAAAGAATAAACTTCTTGACCTCCAATAATTTATAATACCTCATATGTAAACTAAGTCGGAAACGAGTCATGTAAGAAAGCGTTGTTCAGCTTTCTTAAGTCTAACACAAATACGTACTTCACCGGTAGTCTTCTTATCTTGCACTACTATCAAACTGATCCACTCAAATTCTTCAACAAGTTCTATGATACCCGCATCCAGCATTCGATCTAACTCTCTCTTAAATTTTTCTTTATACCATGGATTTAGGTGGTATGGTCACTACTTCGTAGGATTTGCATCAGGATTTAATGGTATCTTCATCTCTCCAAGGTCTTTGACAATCCCCTTCATCTCTGAAAATTTCATAGGGAACATATCTTGAAATTCATGCAGTAGGTTCGTGATCTTCCTGACAGTTTCATCGTCCCAATAATCTCCGATATTGGCGAAATTTGGATTCTCTGGAGATCCAATATTTACTTTCTTGATTTTCGACGGATTCATAAACTGGTCACTAGAAATACCAAATCCTTCCATCACATGAGTCCCCTTAGATTCTAGGATGTTTATTTTGAGCGGGTCATCGTCATCAGGTTCTCCCGTCACATTATAGCACCCCATCCAATGTTGGAAAATTGCGTTGTTTTGATTAAAGTTTGTCATTGACACATGGATATATTCAAATATCTTCGTCTTGATTACTTGCAAAGCAACATTAATCGAAGGATGATAGTTAGAAAACTCAAATGTGTGTGTGAAACTATCGACCAATTTGTCCCATTTAATTGTTCCACGTTGCAGCTCAACCGATGTGTTCAAGTTCCTTGGTATCATGTACAGAGTATGTATAAATTGATGGATCCATTCCTGTTGTGGAAATGCATCCCATGTCATAGGACAATATTTAATGTGCTTGACAGGATCAATCAATCCTGTGTACTTCTAACCAATATAACTGATCTCCTCTCCAAATTGTATCTCTGTCAATCTATGACATTGAGGTAATTCCGAGATAGATTGTTTATGTGCGACCCACCATCTGGAAGGTGTATATTTTAGTGAAAAGTCTAGGGAAGACAAGCGTTGATGTTCTATGACTTTTCTTTCATTTTTTATTAGAAAAGATGTCAGGTTAGGTAAACCTTCATATATGGGTAGATCACTTACCTTGATATCTACATGTCACACAGATCGTTTAGTTCTTGCGCATTTTCTCATCGACACTTCATGCAATCAGTTCTTCCATTTGTCCAAAGCTTCTCCAAAATCCAATGTACAAGAATTAATGATGGGCCAAATGAGATTTTCGTCGGCTTTTATATTCACATAATCATCCCTTGTAGAAGTAATGTTATAAATATGGTCTATATAATCTCCTTTCCCTTCACTATTCAGTGGCTCGACATATCTCTGAACTTCTAGTGGATCAATTGGTGTGACCACCCTTAGCTCTGAATATTCAAACGTTAAGATTCTTTTCTTGAAACTGAAAATAGTCTGATTATCAATTGCCCAGTTGATCCCCAGAAGTGCGGGATATAGATTTGTATCATTCAACATGTCAATCACTTCGAAGTCGGCATAAGTTTTAAGGCCTTCTATCTTGACAGGCACCTGAGTCAATTGACTGACAGGTAGAACTTTTGATTGATTCACTAATCGGAGCTAGACAGGAGACCATACAGGTCTCAGTTTCCCCATACTCTCCCATGCCCATCTAGTCAGAATGTTGACATCGAATCCCAAGGCTAGAATAATATAGTCCATGTTGTAATCTCCTATATGTGTAGTCATTCTTAGTTCGCAACCATTATTCAATCTCTTTCCCACATGGTTAACCCTTCTTTTTGGTCACACCTCTTCTTGAGGTTCTTCTATTAGAGATATCATTTCCGTGACAATATCTTTATCTTGTATTAGTGCTAAGAAACTTTTAAATAATTCTTTTAATTTATTAACCTTTCTCGTTGGTTTCTTTCGGAATAACTTATCAAATCTTTCAGGCATTCCCAATATTGGTCCTTCAGGTGTAGTAGAAAAAGTCAGCGCTTGATTTATGTCGATGAATTCTTGTAGCGCATCCAAGAATAACTCCTTTTCTTTTTGGACCTTGAATGGTTCTTTATTTTGTGTTTTTGGTCACACCTGTGATTGTAAATACGATGCTACTTGATCTGCCCCAGTCACAACACCCCCTCTTGTCACAACAACAATATGTGGCTCCCTTAGTTCAACAAAAATCTCCTGGATATTTTGATTGGGGTTTGGATTGGGATTATGCGATGGCTTCTGGTTTCCCACATTCTTGGTCTTCCATCTTGCAATTAACTGAGGACATTACTTGATGGTATGATCAAAATATTTGCAGTACGAACATGTCGTAGTAGGATCGTGCAGTCCCTAGCAAAGTGTCTAGGCTTCCCACAATTATAACATATAATTTGGCCTCTTCCATGACCAAATACTCCTCCTTATCCTCGGCCTCTAAAATTACCTCCTCCCCCTAGGTTGAGAGTATTGTTGTTGTGGGTACTGATTCCATGGATATTGGGCTCGAGGATACTGAGCCTATGGATATTGAGTCTTAGCTCACTCATCCTGCATTTGTTCGTCGCTCTTCGTTAAATAAGGATCAATTGTTTTCTCCTACAACATATGATATGCTCTGTATTCTTTCTCATCATGTCCTACGGATCGGCAATACTTATAGTATAAACTAGACATCCCACTTACAATCTTCTATAAGTATAAACATTATTCTTATTGGTGGCCTCTAGTCTAGCATAATCTACACCAAGGAATCCCTTGTGTATTTATCAGGATCAATGCTCCAGATGTGACATAATTCATATATGTCGGGGAGTTGTCTTTGTGGTGTCCCTATGTTCTACATATGGTAGAGTTCTTCTTGTAATACCTTCCCCTCCTTAATATATTGAAGTTTGAGTGTAAGGTTGGCTAGTTGTTACTGGATCTGCATCATTCCTGCACCAGTTTCTCCGACCGGTGAGGATTCCAATTTCATATCCAATTCCATAACCTCGGTTTGGAATACAATATTTTGCTGCATCAAAGGAATTTGGATGTGCGGAAACAACTTTGCAATAAACCATTCTTTGTGTTGAACATCCGACATCTAGAAGCTTACTTTGGCCATCAATGTCTTTAATCTTTGGTCAAATTCCAAAACAAACTCCGTAGGAAATTGTTTAATTTCTTTTATCTATGTAATACACCGCGGATCAAATTTGGGCTTTCTGAACTCATCTATTAAGCTTACTTGGATTTGATCTAATGTTTTCTATGGGATTCCTGTTAGAACCAAATATAATTTCATGTACCAATCCAATGCACGACCCCTAAGGGTTGTGATCATCTGATCCTTCTTGATGGCTTCATCTTGGACCTGTCGCACAGTCCACACATCTTCGCATAGAAACCAATGTTGCTTAGGGTCTTATAACCCATTTCCATTAAAGATAGGCAGATTTATATCATTCCCAACCATTATATTTGTTCTCCGTAATGTTGTATTAAAGGTTTTTCTAGTGGGTGATGAGTTTCTAGATCTTACCTCTAGAGATGTATGCGGTGTCGTACGTATGTCATATCCATACTCTGGATCTGTAGCTTATTCTTATTCTTCTTCTTTTTCAGATATAGGATGGTATTCCTCTTCCTTGTCACAAGGACCTTCGTCGAAGTGCGATGACAATGTGTAGTCATCTCCTCGTACTGCAACTTCCTCTTCTCGTCACAGTCCTTCTTCTATTCTCCGACCAAAATATTCTTCCATTCCTTAGGCGTCCACTTTCTAGCTTAGCCTCAACATCATCAGGAAACATCTCAACTTACTCTGCTTCATCTTTCTCACACTTTTCTTGTGACATATCCCAGGTCTTTACACACAAACCTTTATTCACCAGATTAGATCCCTTTCTGATATATGAGCATATTGATCCAAATATTTAAAGAGGTTAAGTATCGTCCTCTAGGTCCTTGGAAAATTTCTCTTTTTGTATCACTGTATGATTTTACTGTGTTGATTACAATCTCAATGATGTATCCTTCCAAACTACGGTCAACCCAGAAATTGACAACCCTATATATATGGTTGCTGGTACTTTTTCAGTCGTTGAATCAGTTAAGGGATCCACTCTATCGGTTCTCCCTCTTGAAAGTTTATTCGCTAGGTTTCTAGCCTCAACAACTACTCATGCAACAAAATAAGAAATATGAAAAAGAAAACATCATGAATATTTGTATAGAGGTATCGCTCCAACCACTCTGTTGGGTTCAACCGAGATCCTTCACTTTCTTCTTGTGTAAACTCTAAAATCCACCAAATCTTGAATTTACGGCTTCATCGGATGCCACAACATATCCCCACAAAAATGATTCATGGTATCGACAATGAAACCATTTGTTGGACTTTCTGCCCGCTGACCCAGGTTCAGATCCTTAGTCGACAACAAAGACCCAAGATATCGACCTGACAGAGGAGGAGCCCGTCGGCATCACCTACAACGCAGATGCAATCTCACCCGATATATCTTATTGGGAATTGCTAGAACCATGTTTCTACAGTTATGTGGGGATCTCTACTCGTGCAACACTTTATCAGATTGCTCGACCAAATCCAAGGATTATACTTATTATTCATTGTCTATTCATTCAAGAAAAAAGTCTATTTACCAGTCAACACATATTGCGATATTCAACTTAAAAGCCTTATCACATATTCATTCAATAAGTGGTGTGACACACACACCCACCCATCCACACACACACACACATATGATATATATGGGATTATTCATAAACATATGCGGCGTGTCATACTCAGATCTACTTATTCACAACATACATGCATTCAACATAAACATATTAATCAAAGACACACAACGACAACAATTAACATGGAAACCCATTCAGGAACAAACACAATGGCGCTCTTCATATGGAATGAGAAATATGTTAGCACCTTTTGTCTGCACACTCATATTATATATTCTTCTCTAGATATTCTTTACAACTCATAAAAACGTCTCTCCTCTCATGCTCTTAGAATTTGGGACTATGTATTTCTTCTCTCCTTCACTCCACTGTGGATCTGCACACAGCCTAAATCGATTCTCTAGCTAAACAACTCTCTTCTTCCCTTCTCAACCTACATAGTCACTTAACCAATCTAACAACCGATCAATTGACTACTTGGCTAACAATCAACCAACTACTAGCTAGCCTCGCACACAACTTGGGTTCGCCCTTTTATAAGCTTCTACCTATCTTAATCAATCGACTTTTTTTTGTTATCCCACAGGATGTCATTTCTATTCTGGTACATTCAATTACAATAGAAAATAGGAACTATTAGCCCAAAAATACAATTATGATTTATTACCAAAAGCATGCTTTATTTTAAGTAACTCCTTACAATGATTAGTCGAACTATCCTTTTCAACTGCTCTACTCTTCTTCTATTGTGGTTCCTTTTGGTGAAGCTGCTCTTATCGCCAATCTTTCCGTCGCGATTGCTTCTGTTGCAGCTTCACTTCCATTGTAGACTCTTCTTACATCATGGCACTTCTTTCGTCGCGGCTCTTATTGCGACCATAGTCTTTATCATTTTGAACATAATTCTGGTCAAATTCTGCTTAACTTTTCCCAGGGCCAACACCATGCATGGAATTTCTTGAATATTTGAAATGCTTTAGACTTTGTCTTCAATAAATATACCCAACACATTCTTGAATAATCATCAACAAAGGTCATGAGATACTTATTACCATTTACATAATTAATTGGCATGGGGCCACATAAGTCAGAATAAATCAGTTCTAACTTTCCACACACTCTTAATTTAGACTCTTGAAATGGATGCTTACTATGTTTTCCTAGTATGCATGCATCACATTTGTTCCTTTGCTTAGGAATAGTGGGAAAATCATATACATCATTCTTTCTTCACAAATGAAGATTGTTATAATTCAAATGACCAAATCTTGCATGACACAATAAACAGGATGACAAATTACCCTTTTCAAGTTGAGACATGGTGACATTTTTGTTAGAGGACTTCCTTAGATCTAGAATTCCATCAAACATGTGGATGGAATGGCCTTGCTGCCGACTTTGCACTAAGGACAATAAGATTCTCTACAACTCTTGAAGATATAGAACGTTCTTTAACACAACATCAGGGAAACCAGGAAGCCCAATCCTAATTTGAACCAATTCCCCTTGGTTTGAGGCTAGAATTGTATGCAAAGTATACTAATCCATTTTCAATGTCATTTAGTTCTTCAAAATAATATTTTCTAAGAGTCATATGAGAAGTTGTACCAATATCAAGCAACCAACAATATTTGAGATGAAAAAATAAGTTATTCAGTAATACCAATATTATAGTGTGCAACTATACAATGAGCAGAATCAGGGGCTTTACCAACCTCTTGATTTTTATTTTTGTCTTCTTTATTGTGATTGTGTATTCCTTTGATGGAGTCTCAAGGGGCCCAACACTGATATGCTTCATGTCCATTCTTTTTGCAACGCTTGCACTTCAAATATGATCTTTTGCTTGAGTTGTTTCTGCCCCCTCTACCTTTGAAATTTCTTGTTCCTTGCCCTCTTTTTTTATTATCTCCCTTGGAAGGGTCTTTGGAATGATTCTTTTCTTTTTGAACAAAGCAAAGGGATTCCCCAACAAGATCGCTTGATTTCTTTTCAAAGACTTCCTCTCTGTCTACAATCTTTTCTGCCAGAGTGTCAAAGGTGAGGTCTTTGAACTTGGCATTTGCTTGTAGAGACTTAGTTGGAGTGAGTTGGATAAAGTGACTTTACAAATGTTGCAAGTGGAAGGTCATTTTTTATGCCAGATGCTTAGATCTTATGCATGATTGATTAGATCTCATATGCAACCGAGCAAACAACATATGATCATTGTCTTTTACTTCCAAACTAAATAATTTTAACATTAATTGAATTATGTTCATCTCAGAATGTGACTCATATAAATATTTTAATGTCTTTAATGATTCACATCATTATTTTGCAGGAAAAATATGTTGGTCACCTCTTCACTGACAGTGGTAGTGATCATGGCTAAAACTTTCTTGTCTCTGGACTGCTAAATAGCAAGTTCTTTCTATGATGTAAGAGGTTTTGGATAGATGGTTATGACTGCATCTATTTCTGTTTGAATTATCTTTCCTTCACAAATCTTGTCCCATAGGTCATTGTATATGAAGGTTGATTTTATCTTTCTAGACCAATCTAGATATTTGTCCTTTCTAGTGAGGACAACACCAACTATTGATGCCAAAGAATTCATCTTCAACCAGGAGCCTGTAACTTACATAATACTTGAACACAAATATGGGATGCATGTTTAAGTTCCTTCGCAGCTACTCTATATTCATTTCTACTGTTCTATATCATTTATTCTAGATTGATACTACATAAACAATACATTTCAAATCTTCGTAGAAGATTAAAAAATACATCAATACAATATCTTGCAGCAGACTTATAGCAGCACCCAGCCGAATGAGTTCCCGGTATTTTTTACAGTTTAACACTCTTCAAGCAATCTTCTCTTCAACTCGGTCTTCACATCAACTCAATCGCAACAATGGTCTCATATCCAACGAGAAACAACTCCAGGCCTTGATGAACTCAAGCCGCAGATCCACACAAATGAGTACAAGTGTGAGCTTCTTCACTCACATTCAGGCTCGGTCTTCACAACTTCAGGCTTTCCACCAATGATCTTTGTGATGGGGGAGAGTCTTCAAAGCACCGATTATCCTTTTCAACAACGCAACTTCAAAGTTTGCAGCTCTAGGAGAAAAACACAACCATTCGAAGCGAATACAATTCAAGTTCCCAACATGCACGAGCTTCAAATCCCACAACAATTATGGCTCATCAAGCACAGGCTCATACAACAATCGCATTATTCTCAACTCATACACAAAGGAAAATTTGCATAATTTCCACTGAACCTCCATGCACAAAATTAGGGTAAACTAAATTAGGTTTTATGCATTCTAACGGTCACAAGTAGCAACAATCCTCAGTCTTTGGTCTTCAAAGAACTCGCAACAGCATATCACGGCTTCAATCTTCAATAGGTTCTCAACTTTGAGTACTGAGATCTCCTATTGGATGGTCACAACACTCAATCTTCCATAGCAAATCTAAAAACAAATCTCCACATGAAATCACAGCTCACACAACATGGCTTCACATACAACTTGTGGATTCTTCCCATGTTCGAACAGAAGAAACGGTTTTAAATGGAGGCTATGGGTGGAGAGTGTAGACGAGATAAGAGTAGTGCATGGCCCTCTCAATGCAGGCATGGAGAATATCTCAACAAGTAGTGGAGTGAGAGCAGGATGGGGCTGTGAGAAATACCAGTAGCAACAAAGTGGGAGCACAATGTATGGAAAATGAGATGGTGAAGATGAAATGCAGCTACTTAACCAGATTTAGGGTTAGGCAAGTATGAGCAACAATTCAAACTCTCAAGGAGTAGTCACAATCATGCACTGATTTGAGGAAATAATTAATAATGCAACATCCAAAGGACTATTTGGCATATCTCAAACACAAGTCATTCCTCAACGTAGAGAGTAACACATACAATCATGGCACACAGGATGTAAGGGAAACGTCCAGAGGAAAACTAGCGACTTGCAAGCAACCTAAAACAAATATGGCAGAGGGTATAACGGGTGTCTGCGAGGACTGAAATGTAGCCAGGAGTTATGGCAAGTGGCTATGATATCCTGTCAAATGAATAACTCCAGAATTCATTTTATTCCATTGCAAATGCATACATTTATACATTTCATATGGTGGTGAGATTCACCTTCCAACCAACCTTTTCACCTTCTTATGTGACTATTCATATTCATTATTTACATAATACGAACCATAATCACTAGGATTAGGTTTACAACTGTTGGAAAATGTAATTACTCACAGATATGTACTTGACTCTCAGCCGACTATGTCAGAGTCTGTACAAGTCAAGATCTTGTTTGTCAGTCTGACAAGATGGAAGAGTCCACGATTCGGCAATGTAAACCAGTCGAATTTATTTATGAAGCTAAGTTGTTAGGTAGATAGTTATTACAGTCTTTAATGGTGAGTCGGTCGACCCATGTAGAAGCAATCTTCAGGTTGCCTATAAATAGAAGAAGCAAATTGTAATTTAGGTTAGAGACAGAGAGAGTCAAGAGAGATTACAGACAATAGACACTGGAGGAACTCAGGGTGAGAAAAGAGAAGTCAAGCTCAAGCTTCTGTGTAAGTGATCCAGTCGAAGAGCTGAAGCTCTGTTAAAGGACAAGTCTGGACCGACAAGTTTAGACCGACAAGTTTAGACCGACAAGTCTGGATCGACAAGTTTGTAATACTTTGTTATTTCCGCATAGTTAAATATATGAAATAGTTTATGGTCGAATGCATGATTATTTGGCTGTACATATTTCCATATTTACTTGGGTAAATGTCTTTTACAATCACTGTTAAGTGAAAGATCAAAGAACCCATAAATTTCTCACCGTGTGAAAGTTACAGGTTTTACTGCACATCGATCGTCTCAATTCTTCCTACATATTTGGGCATATGTTTTTATAAGTTATTTGGATTTGTTAATGTGTCTATTTTACTTCATCTTACTCACAGGTGAAAAGCATTTGTAATTTCTTAAGTCTTTAGACTAAGAAACACACTATGTAGATTTCGACCAAAGTGAATCGACAAGGTCGGTGGTGTGAGCCGAATTGAGAGGTCGGTTGAGTTAGCCGACTTGAGTGGTCGAAGAGGTGAGCCGACTTGAGTGGTCGGAGAGGTGAGCCGACTTGGAGGTCAAAGTGAGCCGACTTGAGTGGTCAGAGAGGTGAGCCGACTTGGAGGTCGAAGTGAGCCGACTTGGAGGTCGAAGTGAGCCGACTTCGAAGTGACAAGTGGTCGAGGTAAAAACCGGTCGGTAGAACCCACAAGTTAGTCGAAGTAAATTTAGTCGAGTGGAAAGATTGACTAAAATTTATAAACTTGTCTAGTCAGGAGATAGACAAGTTTCACCCGACAAGTGAAAAAGAAAAAGTGGTCGGCATGAAAAGTGAAAATTAAATTTTAATATCGACTGAGCCCTAAACTCAAGTTTAGTCGGCTTGGTTTTGGCTAACAACAACAATCTAGAAGCATATGGACGGAGTGGATTGATGTGGCTGATCACTGCAATTGTTTAAACTTAGAGATTTATGCCTGACCCAGCCAAGAGGGGATAAGGAATGCTTTTTTTTCTTGAAGGGTTTAAGGAATGTTGTGGAAAGGTGTGACGAGTATTTAGATTAAATTTTCTAGGATAATTTCCTTTATTGTAGTTAGTATTTCAAAAATCAATGTTAAATTAAGCTTGGACGCTTACATAGACCTTGCAGACAACGTTTAAATAAAAAGGCTTATCATGGTTGATAATTGATGGTTTGATGGAATCGATGCTCTGCAAGGATAATTGATTTCACCAACAAAGACCTAGTTTTAGAGATCATGCTAACTTGACTTATGCATTTGATACATTGTAAAATGAGGTTGCCCCATCAAAGAGGCTTCTTATTCATCTCTTTATTCCATTCACAAGGTGTTGGGTTACTCTCTCTCTATCTCTAATTTTTTAATGCTATTTTGGGAATTTAGTGCATACTTTTTTATTCTTTATTGTCATGACTATATCGAGGAGGATTTTGACATGATGTTAAGGATTCAACCCTATTTCATGGGCCTCTGAGGGTTGTATTTAAACCAATAGGCATTAGTTTTTATCCATAAAGAGGACATCCCCAAAGTGATTCTAATATTGGTTTGCATGCTGCACCTAGACAAAGTGACACCAAAGGAAAGTTAGTATACATGTGCACAAATACCCATTCAAGCAGACTTAGAGAAGTCATTGAAACTAGATGACTAGTGTCACTACTAGGAGTTGGACTACGGAAAGTCACTTCTAAATGCAACAAGTGCCATGGATATGTCATTTTACTATTTTTTGTAATAAGGGGTTTCCCTTACCCCTTTACATTGATTTATTTGAACAAATAACAAGCCATGCAAACAATTAACATGAACAAGAAAAGACAATGCCATTTTCATTCATGCAATGCCCCCACCTTAACAACAAATTAGTAGCCCCCACCCCAGTCCAACCAATCGAAAGTCTATACCTCATAAACACTATCAACAAATTGCTATAATGTTCCGAGTGAGGAGGAGTGTTATGGACATGAAGAATATCATGGAATGTTAGAGGAAAATAATGACCAGGGCGCACATAATGAAGTAAAGACTCTAATAAGGAAGGGTTTGTTTGCAAGAACACCTTATCTTTCAAGGAGCACTGAAGATAAGAGGAAGAAAGGATGAACTATGACCTCCAACATATGTTAACTACATGGGTTTATTATCGATTTGTGTTCCCCTTGTTAGTTATCGCAGGTTAGATAAAGTTCTGAGTGAGGAGGAGCGTTATGAACATGAAGAATATCATGGAATATTAAAAGAAAAAAATGACCAAGTGTACATAACGAATTAAAAACTCTAATAAGGAAGGAATTGTTAGCAAGAACACCTTTATCTTTCAATGAGCAAGGAAGATAGGAGGAAGCAAAGGTGAACTATGGACTGCAATAACTACATGGATTTATTATCAATGTGTGTTCCCCTCGTTAGTTATCACAAGTTAAAGGTTGAAGATTTTGTTAATTAGTTAAAGCATTTTTCAAATACACGTGCTTCCCAAGTTGTGGAGCGTCGTCTATTTCAACGAGGAATATATTTACGTCGAAAGGCGTTTTCCTCCGAGTGGGTTTTCAAAAACCCTGTATCTCTGATTGTCGTCTATCTAGCAAACCATATATTCTGCCACATGGCTTTTTGTGATCCGCTGGTTTTGTTGGTGTTGGCTCATATGTTCGCTGGTTGTTGGGCTCTGCTATGCTCTAGTACGGCTCCATGTCGTGCTCAATGATCATAATGATTTTGATTTTTCTTGGTGTGTATCTCTACACTTGATTGATTGATGGTTTCATTCATTGCTCAATGTCGTGTGTAGAGGGGACGCTTGCGGACTAAAAACACTATGGGGTTTTTTACTTTGTTTCCGCCATTAATACAAGATGTGCACTTGCTAGTTTTTATTTAGAAGTTAATGGATTTAGAAGTTAATGGAGATCTCGACATTATGCTTCTGCTTCAAATAGGGCTTTATTTACTATATATGGTTTTATTTATGAGGTGCTTCAATAGTAGCATAATTTAACTTATTGATATTTCATGTACGAAAATGATGAACAATTCTAAATTCTTCGAATATTTGGTGTAGGTGTAATATGGATACAAGTTCATACTAGGTTAAAATTGAAAACTTATCTTAAAAAAACAGATTTTAATTATTGAAACATTATAAAATAATTACCATTCAATTTCATATTGAGTAATTCACTCACTAGTGGTAAAAATTCCTTACTAAAATAATGATTAATAACTAAGAATCTTCTCTTTAGTTGCATTATATTTTGTTTTTTAAATAGTAATTTCAGTTATAAATAATGTTTAAAAAAATAAATAATTTTTATGTTTAGTATTTAATGGTTAAAATCTATTATTATTTTAAAAATATTATATATATATAATATTTTATTATTATTTTAAAAATATTATATATATTTAACTTTATTATACAGATGTAAATTGATTTATATTATATTGATATATATTTTAGTGAAGTTATTATATATAAAAAGTTCATGTATTTTATCCTTATCAAATTTTTACTCAAATTATGCTGCTGTTGCTTTTATTTCCTTTCTACTTGTAATTCCTAATTCCTCTATCTACTTGTGGTTCCTAGTTCCTCTTTCTTCTTGTAATTCCTCAGCATGATTAACATTTACATGATTTGAATCAAAATCTTAATGCTCGAATGTTAGGTAGCTCTGGAAAGTCCTCTTACCACTGCCTCAAACACAATGATTTCTGCATCAGAGAAGCTCAAACTGTAGAAACCCTCTCTGAGATGAATATTAAGACCAGGTGTTTAAATATTAATGCCAGGGTCCAGGCTTACTACAACACCATCCAAGGCATACAATAATACGGCCTAAAGTGTCGATTTACAGTATCCGTTCTTCTCCATTCCACAACATTAGACATATATCAAAGCCGAGGCAATTTAACCCTCGAATACAACATACTCTCGAACCTACCTATCATAAAATGGCGAGTCAACCACTGGTAACATATAGGCTTTGCACAATATGTGTTTGTAGATGCTAAAACTCAAGAAATTGCTCAAATGGAGTGTCAACTAGATAAATTTTCTCTCTCGCATGCAATTACAGCGAAATTATTTTTTCCTTGAATGCGATCACCGTCCATTCACATTTTGAGTCGTCTGCGATAAGAAATTTATTTGTTCACATTTAGAGTTGTCTACAATAAGAAATTCAAAAGAAATTTGAGGGAATTGGTTGAAGCAACTAGTGATCTGCCCCCCGAATCCCTAGCCACATCTGCCCAAACTTTTTTGATTATTGAGAATCCCACTGTCACAGCCACGTTTTTCAATACACCTAAGTGGCGGCACACTTGGGCAAGGTGTCGTGGACATGACGGTTCGGCATGGAGTTGTGCTCTCGCTTGGCTAAGATAGCAAGCGCCCACATTCACCACCGGCACGGAGGTCGGGAATGTGGCGTTCCCCAAGGTCAGCGCCCACGTGAGTTGGCACGGGCTCCCCTTGGCAAAGATGACATTGGTGATGGGCGCGCGACACCTTTGAGGCACGCGACCCTTGAGCGTGCGGATGGGCATGCTAGCTAGTGAAGGCATTTGGCAAAACGTGCGCGTGACCCTTGGTGTGGGCGCGCGGCCCTAGTGTGCGGATGGCTAGATGTGCGGATAGATGGACAGACGTGTGGATGGATGTGCGGATGGACGGACGTGTGGACAGTTGGGCGCTCCGGCAAAAGAGCGCTTTGGTAAGTAAACCGACGGGCGTGCGAATGACGACAGTTGGACGACGGACGCGTGCGCACGACGGCACGGTTAGCGACGAACGACGGTCAGTTAGATGGGCGCTTCGGTCAAAGTAAGGGGTGCGTGGCTCACCGGCAAAGTGTGCGTGCGACACTCTAGAGGCTTCAGCAAGTGGACCGTTGAACGCCTAAGTCAAAGTGGACCTTGGTGCGGTGACATCAACGAAACGGTTAAGTGGGCCAAGTGTGTTTTGAAGTTGACTTGGTGAACCGGCAAGGGGTGACTTGTGCGGTAAGCAAGATGGAAAGTTGACATGGGCAAGACACCTAGAAGGCTATAAGTAAACGAAGTGCAAGTCATTTCAAATCAAGCAAGGAAGGCAAGAAGCAAGCAAGCAAGAAGTCCAAAGGAGCCGCAGTTGACACGGAGGTCACTGAGGCAAAGGGACAGTTCATGTAGATTGTGCGCTTGGCTAAAGCGCACATCTGTTTCTGGGGCATCCATGCAGGGGTTCCGCAGGCAGCCATTTTTGGCACAGTGCTCAGACAAACTGTGGCAGAAGCTAAGTTCAGATAGAGGTACGTTTTCTGGGTTTTCTGCGGTGCAGTAGCAGCTTACAGTGAGGGTTTGCAGTAGTCATTTCGGCAGCCAAGTTAGTCGCTCAGAGGAGGTTGACTTGGGTTTTTCTAGTTTTGTAAAAGTGTGTGTTTTAGCCGAGTTAGGCGCACACCCGGAGAGTGGCCGATTTTGGCATCTCCATTTATTGTACTTGTGAAAATATTAAAGACGGGCTCTGCATTGGGCAACCTGCAAACTTCCATACTTTCTTATGTTTTTGCAATTGTGTAAGAATTACCGAGTAATGATAAAACATGTTTCTGCATAATGAGTAGGCGTAGTCCGTTAGTGAACATCAAGTTGGCCATGCCCTTGAGAGGTTGCTAGACGGTGCTGCACACCCTCTTAGCGAGTCAAGAGCGCTCGGCTAAGTGGGGCTGTGACAGGTGGTATCGGAGTTGATCTATAGCAGGGTCAGAGCTAAGACATTGGGGAAGTTTTGCTTAGAGCCGCAAGTTGAAGGAGGTCGTGCGACAGGTGGTTGCAGCGAAGGTGACAGTTTTCACAGATGCTCCGCAGGCTTAGAAGTGAGCGTCCGCAGCTTGGACGCTCTGTAGACGGGCGCTCCGCAGGGAGGCAAGTGTTCCGTAGGACGAGCGCTCTGTAGAATGAGCGCACCGCAGGGTGGGCGCTCTGCAGACAGAGCGTGCCGCAGGGTGGGCGCTCCGTAGACAGAACGCGCCGCAGGGCGGCCGTTCCGCAGACAGCACAGGGCGCTCTGCAAACAGACAGAAGCTCCGCAGACTGGACGCGCGCCTAAGTTAGGGCGCTCCACTGTTGGACACTCCGCACAGACAGGCGCTCGGATAAGGGCGCGCGCTCAGGAAACGAGCGCTCCGCAGCGCTCCCAGACGCTCTTAAAGGTGACTTCGCAAAGGTGCGCTCAGAAGCTTCGGCAAGAGGCACGCTTAGCAGGGAGCCCAGAAATGTGGGTTTTCAGTAGCGTTTGGCAAGCGCTCAGTTTGTTAACGGAAGTGCTGGAGCCGGTTTTGGCGACGATGACTTTGTGACCAAGTTCGTTGAAACTACAAAGGCTGTGTGAGAGAAGTTAGACGGAACCGAGGCTTGATTGGAAGGTGTCTTTGGCAGCCTTGCAAACTGTCCAAAGCAGTGGAAGGGAAAGATTGGTAGATGGAAGTAGACGGTGCAGTAGCGAAACTTGGAGGAGCCGGGGTTTGTGACTCTTTACTTGGACCAAGTAGAGGGAAAGATGGTTAGACGTAACGCAGATCCAACTTTTGGCTTAGAAGCGGAAGCACCTTCGGATGGAGAGGAGTCTGTTCATGAAGAATGGGAGCCTAAGGCCAAAGGTAAACGGAGGGTAGCAACGATTGAGATGAACATGGAGGAATTTAGTGAAGCGCTCTATGCTCATGGAAAAAAGGCTGTAGCTATGCGGGACGAGATGGAAAGGATGCGAAAGGCATTCAATGAAGCTGTTGAAGAGTGCAAAGAGGCAACAGATGTTTTGCATGTTGCGGTGCAGCAAGATACAGTGGACAGAGTTGAGAAGCTTGAGGAAGTTGTGGAACAACTTTAGCTTCACATCAAGGACCAAGATGACACGATTGTGGTGCTGAAACACGCATTGGCTAACGATGGGGGCAACATGGGCACGACCATGAAAATCAGGATGAAGGAACCACAACCGTTTGATGGTACACGTGATTCTAAGTTACTTGGAAATTTCTGCTGGGATGTCTAGCAGTACCTTGATTAGATGAACGGATGTTCAGATGAGGCAAAGGTTAATGCCGCGGCGATGTTTCTCACTGACACAGCAAAGCTTTGGTGGAGGAACCGTGCGGAAGATGTAGCTTCAGGAAAGATCACAGAGAGGATTGAGACTTGGGAGCAAATGAAGACTGCTCTCAAGGCACAGTTTGGTCCTGGTAACCAGAGTTGGGTTGCGCGGAATGAATTGATGCAGATTCGTCATACGACAAAGATTCAGGCTTATATCAAAGCCTATACCAACGTGATGTTGGAAATAAAGGATATGAGCGAGGAAGATCGCCTTTATCACTTTATGAAGGGTCTTCAAGGTTGGGCGCAAGCAGACTTGCGACGACAGGGAGTCAAGACCCTTGCTGAGGCAATTTCTGTTGCGGAGAAGTTGCATGACTTCCGAACAGATAGACGTGACGAAGGTAGAGGCAACGAAGATGGCGGCAGGAAACAGCAACATGGCAAGTTGAAGAGGGAGCAGCCGAGTAAGCCTAAGAGTCAAGGCAAATGTGAGGAGGAAAAGCCCAAACAAGTTGGTGAAAAGAAGGAGAGAAAGCCAATCTCCTGTTACATCTGCGCAAAGGATCATTATGTGAGAGATTGTCCTTTGCGGCCGCAGAAGGTGGCTGCGGTTGAACAGGGTGGACCATCCGTTGGCGTGATGCAGGTGTTGAACACTGTCTTGGAGACACCGGTTTCAGCTGAACCTGATTACAATGAGTTGAGTTATGTGCCCATTGAGTTGAATGGTCACCAGATTTCGGCACTAATTGATAGTGGTGCCACTCATGACTTCGTTAATGAGGAAGTTGCGAAGCGACTTGGGTTACAAGTTGAATGGAAAGAAAATATGTTCAAGGTAGTCAATTCAAGCGTTGATAGAGTTGCAGGGGTGGCTCAAAATTTTTCTTAAGTATTGGAGAATGGGCAGGGGTGAGTGACTTCACTGTTGTGCCCCTCGACGACTTTGAAGTTGTGATTGGACAGGACTTTATGAAAAAGGAGAAGGCAGCGTTGCTACCCCACCTTAACTTTTTTGCGTTTCTTGCAAGAGAGAAACCCATCCATGTGCAGACCACAAAGAAGGCAGGGGGAGGACGGAAGGTGACTGCGTTGACAGCCACTTCGCAGACTACTGTAGCCGCAAGTAGTGAACAACTTGATGTGGTGAAAGGCAAGGAAGGCGCTAGCAAGGAAGAAGTCGTTTCTATGGAAGAACGATTCGCTAGCAAAGAGTCGGTTGTTCAGGTGGAACATCGACTTGACACGATGGAAAGGGTTGTGGAAAAGGCCATGACAAGTCTGGAAAAACTTGTCAAGTTCTGCAAGGGTGTGGAAGGAAAACAGTGCGGAGAAGGGACAGTTTCAGCTAAGACGTTTGGTTGTAACGCAGTTACGGCAAATGTGTGGCAAGATGACTAAGAAGCACAGAGATTGTTTGATGAAGGAGGCGGAACTGTTGGAGGCAACATTCCACTTCTATTGTATTTGAGCCAAAAGGAGGAGGCGCGGGAGCGTGCGGAAGAGGATGGCGAGGTGTGCCGTCTCTTCCTTTCTTCTACCTAAGTGCAGCAAGTGAAACTGTCGCTACCCTTGGCGAAGGTAGACAGACCGCGGGTGTTGCAGAAAGAGTAAACCCGAAACGCAGCCAAGTGTGGATGAAGGTGGTGTCTTCATTCACTTGTGACAAGAGTTTGCCAAGGAGGACTAGAGGAAGTGACCGACAGAAACGATGGAACGGACTGATCACCTGGTTCATGTGAAGAAGAAGGGAACATAGACTAGTGCACAGGCATAACTACACAGTATGATGGTTTTTACAGGTTGGTGCGGAGCGGTAGCGGCTGTTGACGTTGTCGAGGACGACCAACAATTTTAAGTGGGGGAGGCTGTCACGGCCACGTTTTTCAGCACACCTAAGTGGCGGCACACTTGGGCAAGGTGTTGTGGACATGACAGTTCGACATGGAGTTGCGCTCTCGCTTGGCTAAGATAGCCAACGCCCACATTCACCACCGGCACGGAGGTTGGGAATGTGGTGCGCCCCAAGGTCAGCGCCCACGTGACTTGGCACGGACGCCCCTTGGCAAAGATGACATTGGTGATGGGCGCGCGACCCTTGAGCGTGTGGATGGGCATGCTAGCTAGTGAAGGCATTCGGCAAAACAGGCGCGCGACCCTTGGTGTGGGCGCACGACCCTAGTGCGCGGATGGCCAGATGTGTGGACAGACAGACAGACGTGTGGATGGACAGACGTGCGGATAGTTGGGCGCTCCGGCAAAAGAGCGCTTTGGTAAGTAAACCGACGGGCGTGCGGACGATGGCAGTTGGACGACGAGCACGCACGCACGACGACACAGTTAGCGACGAATGACGGTCAGTTAGATGGGCGCTTCGGTCAAAGTAAGGGGCGCGCGGCTCACCGGCAAAGTGTGCGCGCGGCACTCTAGAGGCTTCGGCAAGTGGACCCTTGAACGCCTAAGTCAAAGTGGACCTTGGTGCGGTGACATCAACAAAACGGTTAAGTGGGCCAAGTGTGTTTTGAAGTTGATTTGGTGAACCGACAAGGGGTGACTTGTGCGGTAAGTAAGATGGCAAGTTGACATGGACAAGACACCTAGAAGGCTATAAGTAAACGAAGTGCAAGTCATTTCAAATCAAGCAAGGAAGGCAAGAAGTCCAAAGGAGCCGCAGTTGACACGGAGGTCACTGAGGCAAAGGGATAGTTCATGTAGACTGTGCGCTTGGCTAAAGCACACATTTGTTTCTGGGGCATCCGCGCAGGGGTTCCGTAGGCAGCCGTTTTTGGCACAGTGCTCAGACGAACTGTGTCATAGGCTAAGTTCAGACAGAGGCACGTTTTCTGGGTTTTCTGCGGTGCGACAATAGCTTACAGTGAGGGTTTGCAGCAGTCGTTTCGGCAACCAAGTTAGTCGCTCAGAGGAGGTTGACTTGGGTTTTTCCAGTTTTGTAAAAGTGTGTGTTTTAGCCGAGTTGGGCGCACACCCGGAGAGTGGCCGGTTTTGGCATCTCCGTTTATTGTACTTGTGAAAATATTAAAGATGGGCTCTGCATTGGGCAACCCGCAAACTTCCATACTTTCTTGTGTTTTTGCAATTGTGTAAGAATGACTGAGTAATGATAAAACATGTTTCCGCATAATGAGTAGGCGTAGTCCGTTAGTTAACATCAAGCTGGCCATGCCCTTGAGAGGTTGCTAGATGGTGCCGCACACCCTCTTAGCGAGTCAAGAGCGCTCGGTTAAGTGGGGCTGTGACACCCACGTCGTTAATTGCAAAAGAAATTTGAGGGAATTGGTTGAAGCAACTAGTGATTTGCCTCCAAATCCCCAGCCACATCTGCCCAAACTTTTGATTATTTAGAACCCCACATCGTCAAGAAGAGCGTTTCTGGAAATGCGGAAGAACCTTTAAAGTCTGGGTTTCAGAAAGACGGAGATGAGATTTAGTCTGGGTTCAATTTCTAGACTGCGATTGGTATATGTAATACAGTAGGATCATAGTTTGAGCTGCAATTTTGGATATTATTGCATAAGAAATATTCATTGTATATTTTATAGCAGATTTTGTGCACAAAACTTTGACCATTGGCCATGGGTTTCTATGCAACTCTTCTGCTGTGTTTTTTTAGCAGTTTATTTCAATAAAATATTGCCAGTTTTTGTGAAAAAAAAATGGCTTTAAGAGGGTTCTAACTTCTATGTTCATTTTAGAACGGCTTCGGCTCTGGCATTACAGAAATCACAGCGTACATTTGAAATCGATGGCATCGCATCGATGGAGAATGGGTCGTTTGTATCACGAGCACACCGAGGAATGCCAGTATCGGGTCATCCGTATGTTTTCCACCGTGGCACTATAAACCATGTTGGATGGGCCAAGTGGCGTACGGAAAGCTGCCCAGTTGTGTACGGAAATCCACCAAGTGGTTTACGGAAATCTACCAATTGGATCAATATGGGCGTATGAGGGCCCTTGGATCTGGCCATCTGGTGCATTCCAAGTGGCGTTCTCTTTGCCCTTGGATCTGGCCGTCCGATGGGTGCCAAGTGGCACAGTGAGGGCCATACGATCTGACCATCCGATGGATGCCAAGTGGTGTAGTGAGGGCCATACGATCTCATCATCTGATGGCCGCCAAGTGGCATAGTGAGGCCATGTGTTATGGCCATCTGATGGATTCCAAGTGGAGCTCTCCTGTCTCTGCGATCTGGCCATCCGATTGCTTCCAAATGGCGTTCTCTACGCCATGCATTCTAGCCATCAGATAGATGCCAAGTGGGGTTCTCCTCTTCGTTGCCAGTTTTCTCATTGCCATTGAAAGTATCCAAATTAATTGACCTGTTTCGTTGACTGCAGGTGAGTCATTCGTTTCCTTGGAGGCGGAATCTCCATCCGAGTAACTATTCATCACGTCGTTGGAGATGGGAGCTCCTTTTGGCATTTCCTGAATTGCTGGGCAGGGGATTTCCTATTTCCAAGAAACTGAACACATCAGAACAATCAATCTTCAAGCGCGATGAGAAGATCAAGTGCGTCACAATGCCCAACATTTCTTTCAGGGCTCAAGAAGTAGTCACCGATGGTATCAAGGAAGCGTAGATTTTCAAGTTTATTCGAGATGACTTACAACGCAACAATGGGGAAATCAACGTCAACAAACACAATACCGATATTAATACTGAGAGCAATGCCCAGGAATATATGAACGACCAAACAGAGGACTTTGAGATTTTTTCATTTTAATGAAGAAATAAATGATTGGGAAACTGAAGGAACGAGCCGGGGCTTTGAGTTCGTTTGTGGCAGTTAGCGCGCATTTTTGGAGATTCGTAATGAGAGCTCGAGAAGTGCCGTGCCGGAGCAAGAGGCCGTTGATTTTGGAGTGATTGCTAACAGCAGAGGCCGAGTAAAATCGGCCTTACACCCAACGTATTTTGGGAACTGCGTATGCATGGGCTTTGCCCGAACCAGAGCGAAACAACTGCGGGAAGATATCCGCTTCGCTGCCGCTCTCATCCAGGAGCTCATCGAGTCCTGCACGACGGAGGAGCAGATCAATAATATGATAGACTGGGTTCACTACCGCCTTGGAAGTGGGAGCCCTCTTCATAGTTTAGCAGCAGAAACCTTAGGCGGCCATTACTTTGTTGGTGCAGGGAATTCTCCTGAAATTGACTGCAACGATGGTGGGGTGGAATTCCGGGAAGCATCGATTGATGTGGCCTTTGAGAGCCTCGAAAAAGATAATTTTCGTCACAAAAACTTTTATTTTGGCATTACAGAAATCCATTTATTTGGAATTGATGGCTTTACAGAAATCACAGCGCAAGTTTGGAATCGATGGAATCCTTTTTTTTAGTTTTAATTGAAACTTTTGAAGTTTGTTTGTGAGTGGTGGATATTACAGAAATTACAGTTTGTTTGGGACTGGATATTACAGAAATCACAGTTTGTTTGGTACTGAATATTACAGAAATTATAGTTTGTTTACTACTATATATTACAAAAATTTAAGCAGCTATATATATTCACTTATATTACTAGACATTACATAAATCCATTTATTACTACTATATATTACAAAAATTTAAGCAGCTATATATATTCACTTATATTACTAGACATTACATAAATCCATTTATTTTGGCATCAATGGCATCCAGAGTCCATGTTGAAATCGATGGCATTACAGAAATCACAACATTGATGCAGAGTGGATGGCATCCAGAATCCACAGCATCGATGGAGAAGGGGTCGTCCTATCTCGAGCAGAACGGGCCGACTAATGCAGCGTTGAAAACACTCAGCCTCCCTATGTTTCCACGTTGGATGGGCCAAGTGGCGTACCTGAAACACTCAGCGTAATGCTGCTAAGTGGTGTACGAAAAGCTGCCAAGTGGCATACGGAAAGACTTGATTCACATTTTAAGTTGTCTGCAGAAATTCAAAAAAAATTGAGGAAATTGGTTGAAGGAACTAGTCATCTGCCCCAAAATCCCCAACCACATCTGCCCAAACTTTTGATTATTTAGAATCCCACATCGTCAATTGCAAGAAATTTGAGGAAATTGGTTGATATAACTAGTGATCTGTCCCCAAATCCCCAGCCACATCTGCCCAAACTTTTGATTATTTAGAATCCCACATCGTCAAGAAGATCGTTTTTGGAAACACGTTTTTTCTATAAGGACTTATTGTTCACTGCTGGATTCCACCCGGATCGATCAAAACTCAAAACACATGAGAATCTATCAAATGTAAAATTAAAGGCCACACCTGTAAACTCCTCTCTGTAACGTTGTCGGTTAAATTTCATATTGTTTGTCAACCCAACAAATCGACCTGCTATTCTTCGGGAAATTGTAAGCCCAATAATCATCAAATAAACTCACCTTATATGTCGTGGATAGTTATATAAATTGCCGGTATTAACCTGCATATTTTAATTACATCAGTAGAATGAAGTAGAATGAATGATCGTGTACCTAAACGGACTTAAGTACCAAACAGTAGTTCTCTCTCTATAGAACCATAAGATCAATTGATTGTGATGAGTTGATTTAGGAAGAAGATACTGTGGAGGTGACTTGTTTCAAGATTACAATAATTAATGAAGCCTAAAATAGATTACAGATATTTGGAAGTTACCTCATAAGTTACACCAAATTATAAATTTTGATGTAAAAAAAATCAAAGTATATTACAGATATTTGGAAGTTACCTCATAAGTTACACCAAATTATAAATTTTGATGTAAAAAAAATCAATTACTTTGGCATAATTATAGACCTAAGTCAATTCAAGACCGAGACATAGAAGTTGAACGGATGGTCATTGCCACTTTAAATTGATCTTCATTTGGTAGTAAAAGTTGTAAATAAAGTGAAGAATACACTTAGTTTGAAATCATAATTAACAAGAGCTACGAGGTGGCAATGTCTCGGCAGTTGCTAACAACTATTGCTATAAGATATAAGCTATAAAAATATGAAACTTTTTCCATGAATTTAGGTAAGACCAAGCATAGTTCTAACAAAGCAAAGTTCTAGGCTCTTTGAATCTTGATGAATATTGCTTTAAAAAAGAATGTAATCAGGATACAATTCTTTATAGACTCAAAGTTGTTGATGATGAAAATTGCTTCTAAAAAGAAGGATACAATTCTTTATAGACTCAAAGTTGTTGATGATGAAAATTGCTTCTAAAAAGAATGTAAACACGATGCAAGTCTTCCTAGACTGAAAGTTGTTGATGAATTGTATAAATGGTGAAAATCAAATATCAAATCTAGCTATGGGTAGTGCTTAATTCCATTATTGGGAAAGCTTCCTATGGTATAAATTAGAGACAATAGAAGCAATAATCATGCCAATACCATGCTAGGTAAAACTCAGTAGAACAATGGAAAATGATTGGAAAATTACTTAAATTGATAGTCAATGAACCATATCAAAAAGTTTATAGCATTGTGGAAATAAGGTTAGGTTGAATGGGTATTGGGATTTACATTTTCCACTTCCCACAAAAGGACAAAATAGAGGGAGCTAGATTGAAAACACGCTATCCAAAACAAAATGGTGATATGGAAGCTATAATATACAACAAGGAATTGTAAATGCAAAGCAAAAACAAGGAAAAATGCAATATTATAAATAATCAACATTTCATACATCACAACATACATTCAGATCATTGCATTGCGAAAGGAAAAGTATAATAAGGAAAAATGCAATATTACAAATAATCAACATTTCATACATCACAACATACATTCAGATCATTGCATTGCGAAAGGAAAAGTATAATAGAATCAAGATAGGGCTAAAGCAATATACACTTTAATCTTATGCTTGGAAGAAATCAAATCTACAAGGTACATGATAAGTAGTATTCTTTAGAAACCAGTCCAATACTGTGGAAAGAGCAAACTTCCATTATCTAGAGAAGCAAAGGACCTGAAAATAGAATTTGTTGATACAATGGTCAAGGAAATATGCTGGAAAGAACTGCGTTGGTGCAACATGAGGAATATATTTGTGATTAGTTTCAGTGCAAAGAAAAGTTGCAAGAGAAATAGAGACCTTTCACGATAGAGGATAGATTGAGCTATAGTTTTGGAACTGCAGGAATCAAAGATAGAGTAGAAAAGGAAATATCAAATATAGAGGAGAAAGGGAAAGGTTACTTGATTTTAGAATCACATTTCGATTGGTAAGAAGCTCAAATTCAACAACTATGTATTTTGCATGACTAAAGCATCATAAAAGAAACCATATGCTGATAAAGTGAATAGATTATAACCTTACCCAATCACCCAAGATGTAAATACTATGGCTATTGATCAGAGATATGAAGTAAATATTAACATTTGAAGCAATGGAACACTACACATAGATAATGATTTGCAAACTATCAAGAGGCATTAAAAAAGTTTATAGTTATATTGTTTTAAGTATTCAAAAATTTGTGTTGATGTACCAGGAAAAAGAGTCTATGTATTGTAAATTCTGTTAGGTGTGGAGTTGTAATGACACTTGAAAATCTTAGCATCAACTACAAATAGATAGTTTTGGTGGCAGTGACAATTGTTTTTTTGTTTGTTTATTCTTGTTTCGAACAAAATAGAAAAAAAAAAAAATAACGTACAGTTGGAAAATTAACCAAGGATTGGACATAGTTTTCTGCAACAATTAACATACAATTCAACCATTAGTTTTCTACCATTAGCATACAATTATACAAAAAAGGTTCCAAGCAATCAACCACTTCAACCCATATCAAACAGGAAACCAATCACGTTTGCAAGCCCAACGGTGGCCTTTGGAAAGCTCCTCAAAGATCTGCATAGTGAAAGATCAAGAAATTCAAGTTGTTGAAGTTCACAAATGGAAGGAGGAAGCATTGACAAGCATGGACATACACATAATCTCAACACCTTAAGTGACCTCTGGATAAGATGCAAATTAGTGACAAATAACTTCTAAAATAAGTTAGATTACATAAAATCCCAAGTCATTAGGTAACTAGATAAGATGCAAATTAGTGACAAATAACTTCTAAAATAAGTTAGATTACATAATGCAGTGATCAAAATTAATTTCTAGAAAATTGGGGCTTGTTCCTTATCCAATAAAGTTATATTCCCCAAACCGTCACATAGACATACACTCAAATTTTCCAATCTCCCCCAGTATCTACAGTGCTCAAAAAGATGAGACACAATCAACATCTCAGCTAACACATAATAAATATGAGTAAACAAAAGCAAGTTAATAATGCCCTTAACTTGCACTATATATGCACTGACCAACTTGGAGAAAACTGTATCGTATACAATTAACTTGGGAGGAAACCAAGAAGAGAAAGTATACTTGCACTGAACCAATTTGGAGAGGACTGTATCGCATTAACTTGTACCTAAACCAATCTGGACTGTTGTCAATTTGGAGTTGAATTACTGGAAGGAGACGCAAAAAAAAACTATATATATCTTATTAACTTCTATTTAACAATTTACATAGTAAGATGACAAAAGAAAGGACGAAGAAATAAAAATGGATCCTTTTCAATTTGGATAATCTTCTATATTATTAGAATCCAAATCTTATAAATTATTAATATTTAACATCAACTTAAGTCAATTTGATTTCCTGCAAATAGTCGACAAAAGAGATACTAAGAAAACATAACATGCAGGTGCAGTCTCTGAGCATATAATCAGATGGCGGCTTCACAAAAATTGATACCCAACGGTTTCAATGTAGGAGGTAGTCAAGTGTTCCAGTAAATCATTACAACACTTTAATGCAACTACTCTACCAAATAAAGAGACTCCGAGATTACCTATGGCACGAAGAAATCCTCCCATACAACCAGAATTATGTGTTAATATTCATCCCTGAAAGAGATTGTTGTCTTTATCAATTGGACGCATACAATTTTCTTCCCTTCATTCCTTGATCTAATTCGGAGATCAAACACACCGTCATGAGCTTCAAGGTGTAGTCGTTCATTTGTAGAGAGTGAGCATGGAATTCACACACAACTCACACAATTGTTCTTAAAACAAAATGACGGTTCCTCATATGAAAAAGGGAGGCACGATACTTTCACCACGATTTGAAGGTCTTGGATAGTCTTCACGGAGCTTCAACGGTTGCACGATTAGGGTTTCCATCCTTCACTCAATCTCCATTTAAAGATCATATGCTCGCACGCTTCACTGGATTAGGGTTTCACTTCTAAATGTATGAGATTTCCTGAAATCACTTGTTCATGTCATGCCTTATGTTATCAACATGATTTTCATAGTACGCAATGGCTAGATGGAGGGAAGCACCAAGCTGCATAGTTTCTCACACCAAGAAATAATTTTCTCACTGAGCTCAACAAACTCTTAACAAACTCTCATTCTCACAAATATGGAGTTAAAAAGGAATTATCTCTTTCACAAAATATGTATATGGTTACCTAACATTGGAGCCATGTTGAGCTGTACACACCAACGAAGGTGAAAGTCGAGGAGTCCGTATGTCCGTTCTGTTCACAGGGTCCGAGAAATAATGGGTGAATTGCTCCAACAGTGCAGAAGATTGTTGTCGGCAAGCAAATCAGACCAGTGAGCTACCCACTCGGGGGAATTATTATTTGGTGTCTGTCCGTTCTGGCCACAAATACACCACATGCTATAGAGCATTAAATGCGCACTGTCAACCGTCGGATCCTTTCCAAAGTAAGATCCGCCGTCGCATTTAATGCTCTATAGCATGTAATATATTTTTGGCCATTCTGTTTGGCAACAATCCCTGAAAAAGACGTCATCGTCTGCCATCAATAAAATGGCAAAAAAGATTTTATTAAAATTGCATTTAATAAAAAATTGGTTTACAAAGTTGAACTATGCAACACATCAACATTTGTTATTGTACGGTCGTAATAATCTAGCCTTGCAAAAACAATATATAGCATGAATAAAAAAGGACAAAGTATATAGATATCTGAATGGTAACTAAGAAAAAAATACTATTAATTTTTAAAAACATATTCCAACTTTGGCTATTATTCTTGCATTCAGGAAGGATTTTGTGAGCAATTTATCCTACTTAAAATCCATACATATATTCATGTAGAATCCAATATTTCAATAAAGAAAGAATGACCAACTTGCATATGAAATCATGTACTCCTTGGATCCTACCTCCCTTCGTCTTATATCAAGTTTAATTTAATTGATTTAGATCTTTCCTTTCCGAAAGTCAATATTTTTTCCAGAAGAAAAATAACAGTACCTTGTTATTCATTAGAAAGTGATTACAAACAGCTATGGGCATAGAGCAGACCCATCTTCAAAATACAAGAAGAAGGTACCATGGAGGCTACTACAGAAATAAGGAGTACATAACGAACTTCCAATACCCATCTAGAATCAACTCAACAACATCAAACAAGTCAATTCAGTCAAGCTGATCAAAGGAGGCACTGTTGGGCTATAAACATGCTCCAAATAAGAATAGTGAGCCAAGTCACCTCGACCATCAAAGATGATAAAAACTCATACTCGATCCCCAAAAGAAGTAAAGGGGAGAAAGACAAAATCAAAAGAGTTGAATAGTGCCCTTCCAATGGCATACATCCTCAAAGAATTCCAAGAAATGTAAGATCCCAGACAGTAAAGTAAGTGCCTCATTTGATAAGTTGTCTGCCTTGACATTAAATTCTCTGTAGACATGGGATGATTCAAGATGGGTAAAGCAATATCGGAGGGCCAGGATCTCTTAACACTAGCCTATCAAGTCCAAAGTTTATAAGGAAGCCTTCCCATTGAACCAATTAATGATTACCGAAGAGTCACCTCTTATATGTAAATATGGCAGCCCAATAAATTTGGAGAAGACTAATAGCACCCACAGAGCAATTAGTTCGGATCGTGTATTAGTACTCCTTCCACAACCCAATTTTAAATGAAAAAAATGATCTTTGCTCAGTAAAAGGTGGACACCAATGCCACCAGTCTTATTCGCTGAGGCTCCAACAAAAAAACCCACTGGAAAATCATAAACAGGAGCCACATATTTTTTTCTTCTGTTAGTACCTAAAGCAACCTTCACTGTATGAATACTAAGTTGATCCAAAATGAGGTGAATAGTGAGCTTCTAAGATGGTATGAAATTATCAAATATAACTCTGTTGCGCATGATCCAAAGCTGCCAAGTCATAAGAAGGGGAAGGTACTTCAAATATTTTTCGGTCCCAATCCATTTAACCAGGTTTTGCTTGTAAGTGGGCTCATTCCAAGAAAAGGTATGTTGGAGAGCAATACTAAGACCACCAATGACCTCTTTAATGTAACTACATTCAACAAATAAGTGATTGACTGATTCTGTAGCCTTAGAGCATAAACAACAATAGTTCTGTCCACTCTAGCCCTTCTTTTGTAAGTTATCCCAGGTATTGATTAGTTTGGATAAACACAACCATACAAAGCAAATTTGGATAAACACAACCATACAAAGCAAATCACTTTCAGAGGTAAATTAAATTTATAATGGATATATTATTTAGTAAATGTTAAACATAAAGTTTCATATTTTTAATTATATAGTTTATTATATTACCTTGTTAAAGTACACTTGGATTAGAGTTACATTTATTTAGTAAAAAGCATATTATCCAGCGACCTCCAAACGGAAGTGCTGAATTATCAAGATGTAGAAGTCACACCCTCAAGCAATGCATCAACACCTCTTCCTTAACAACGAAATACGGGGAGTAACACACTACATCAATGCATGCATCAATACCTCTTCAATGAATGATGCAATGACATATACCTTTTCATTCCTAGTCTACTTCGTCTCTCTAACTATATATTGTATATCTTTCTCCTCTTTACTTTGTTGTACGATTTAGCCTCTTCCATCTTTTATTTTATGAGCTTTTTTGAATAGCCTTTTGCACTCCTCCTGTTTATTGTCATTGATTGTACTTCCTAAACCCATATTCCCAATCTTTTAATCTTTTGGTAATTTGTGGATACTAATAAATTTATCTTATCTTATTTCCATTTCATAATACAAGAGCGTGTTAGAGTATAACATAAAAATATGTGTATATGTTAGTGCGGTGTGACTAATGTAATATAAAATGTTGAGGTTAGCGATTAGGTGATTAAACCACTATAACCAATTAAGGATGCTATAGAATAATGTAATGAGGGATGAATAATCTGAAAGAGTGGTATTTGTATATTGGATAGCCTTTGATATAATAGATGTATTTGTTGCATCATTGATTATTATTCAATAAATTTTTATTGTTTTTTCTATATTTATTATACTATATACACGTATGAAATTCTACATTTTTGTCAATTGGTGTTTAAGAGAAGAAGATGTTATCCACCCCACTTACATTGAAATCTTACATTTTTGTCAATTGGTGTTTAAGAGGAGAAGATGTTATCATCCCCACCCACATTCAAATCCCAAGTGTGGCATGTTTGTTCCTTATGGGTCAATTGAGGATCACAAGGCACCAATAATTTTACTCTTGTTTAAGTTCTTGAGGGTGGGGTGAGATGTTTCCAAACATTTTATTGCTACTCTCTCTTATATTCCTGTGCAGATCCTTAAGAAAAATAGGAAGAGATGTTTTAAAATTTGACGGAGAGGTAATCAAGGAAGTAGTGCGGTCGATTGGGGATGGCAAGGTACCAACAATATTACTCTTGCATAAGTGCTTGAGGGTGGGGCAAGATGTTTCCAAACATTTTATTGGTACTCTATCTTATATCCCTGCGAGGATCCTCGAGAAAAATAGGAAGAGATGTTTTAAAAATTTGATGGAGAGGTAATTTTGGAAAGAGTGCTATCCCCTTAGTAAAATGGCAAAGACTGAAAAAGCTTAATATGCTAAGGGGATGGGGATTAAAACATATTTCATTGGTATCATAGGACATTGGCTACAACCAGTCTTTGGAAGTTAATAAACATGGATGGTATTTGGAAGAAGGTGATATCTACTAAATATGTATCTCCTCTTTCCATGGACGATTTTGTTAAGCTTCCCACAAATCCTATCTCCATTGCATCCATTTTTTTTTTGTAAATTAAGCAACTATATTATCATAAAAAACATATTACATAGCGATTTTCCAGAGTCTTGTCAGGCCTAGCCTCATGACATTTCCAAAATCTGTTTCATCCTTCCATTTTCAGGATGTTTCTAGTGGGACTACAAAAAAATACCAGTCCTTTCTTTTTGCATTGTAATAGCTAGAATTTGTTCACCTTCCTAACTAACAAATTACTATCATAAAAACTATCAGATCCTAGTTGCAACATGAAGCCTAAGAAAAAGGCCTAACAAAGTAGAACCAATTCAGGAACCTTCCCCCGCTCCTCATCTCCCTCGTCGTTTCTATCTGTGCGCATACGTTGATATGCTCCTAGGTTCTCCTTCGAGCTCGGTTCCACGTCCATCTCCTTGCGAATTGCCTCACTGATCTCTCCTCCACCACCAACCGGAGAAGTGGGGTATAAAACTTAAGTCCTAGTTTTTACTGCTAATAAGGTCGACCTTCCTGTGCATCAGCTTGCAATCTTGGTGGTGTTCCTTCCATGCTTGGACCGATTCCATATCTCCTTGCCTCTTACTTCCCCCCTCCATCATCACATGTGACATGAGGTTCTTCATAACCCAATACGACATCATTAGGCACTCGTAGGCCGAGGCTCTCCCCGCCGTAGTGCTAGGTTCCATAACCCACGTCTCCTCAACCTCCTCCCTTATTTCATCCATTGGACCGACCTTTTCCCTTTCCCACAACTCCTTTTCCATCACCTCTATCTCGTTGCAGACGACGGTGGGGATTCGGTCGTGGAAAAAGGTGGTGGTTGTTTGAGCCTACGTCTGTGCACGAGTTACCCTTCCTCCATCACCCCTCAGATATATCCTGCCCTCCATCTTGCTCCCTCGACCACGGGGTGTCGACGAGGTGGTTGGTTCAGTGCTATCGTGTTTCCCCCTTGGAGCCATCTTCCTATGCATGATTTTCAGGTAGGTGAGACTTTGACAGAGGTGGTTCACTCCGATAAAAATGGAAACAACAGGGCCTTGTCTAAACAGTTTTGGGGATGAAAGACATCGTCACCCATTCTATTTTATAGCAAGATTGGCTATAATTGCTAAAACCGGGGAACTCATTATTTCATTTGTCATATATTTCCTTTGAATTGTAGCTACTGTACCCGTCTCAATGTTCCTCACGATGGGATTCCCACGGGATTCCTAAATACCTGAGGTGATATCCCGATCATATCCTTTATGGATCTCCCCTGCAACTGTAATGATTGCAGAACCCTATCAAAGAAGGATTGGGGCGTCCTTTCATTGTACTTGCTTCTTCGGGATTAAACGAGGTGGGGTGAATTTGTCCCATATGTGTGAGAGCTTGTAGGATAGCCATGAGTAACCTGATCGACCCTTCCTTCTCATCTTGATGCCACATGATCAATGTTGGCCAAATGGAGACATTGGTGTATTGAATTTGCTCCTTCAAAAGCCTGCAACTCTCCTTCATTGATGCGGTGTCATCCTCATACTCCCACATTATCCAAGAGGTCAACCACTTTGTTGGATTGTCTTCTAATGTGGTCAAAATGCCAAGCAAGGTTCTTGGATAGTAGGGCCCCCAACTTTTCCAGTCTGTTCAGGATTCTCCACCTAGTTGCCACTTTTTCTGCTCTTTTCCCATTGGAAATCTTTTTGGTCATTTGGATGATGACTTGAGAGTCTCCTTCCACTGTCACTGGTAACCAGCCTGACCTGTAAACGATATTTAGACCTTGCTTGAGTCCTTCGAGCTCCGCAATGTTGTTCGTTTCCAGTCCAATGGATCCATAGTAAAAATACAAGATCACCCCTGTTGAGTCCCTGCAAACTCCTCCATACCCCGCCTGACCAAGGTTTCCTTTTGAGGTGCCATCAAAATTGAGCTTGAAGGTTCCTTCTGGGGGTAGCGACCATGAATTTGGACTAGCCGGTTGGCGTACCAGAGATATATTTGAGATCCCCCCTATTTATTCTTACTAATCCCCCATCCTTCCACTATTCTGGTCTTATGTTCATTTAACTCCCTGTCCTTATCTGTCCATTGATGATTCCTCACCGTCTCCTGAATATTATGAGTTAGTCTCTTCCATACTTCCTTTTTCACAGATTTTGTGTCTTGGAAGATTCTGTTATTCCTCTCCTTCCGTATTACCAATGATAGCATCCTTGGGAACATTGACCATATCATATTGAAGGTAGGGTTCTGGAATGCTTTCATATTCCAATTTTTGAAAGTTTGATCTGGTTGGCCCCTGAATCTGTCCGATCGACGAAAAATGGCTGCCCCCGATCCCAGATGGCTGAGGTAAAGGGGCACTCGTCCAGAAGGTGGTTCATTTTCTCCTATTCACTGTAGCACAGAGGACACTGCGTTGGACCCTCATATCCCCTTTTTCTGAGATCCCCCCCCGTCAAAATTCTTCTCTTTCTGACCAGCCAGATGAAGTTGGCGGTTTTTTTCCAAGGGTTCATTACCCATATCTTTATCCATATCTCTTCCTTGACTTCCCCTCTGTTGGTCCTTATGTCGTATGCCTTCTTTATGCTAAAGAACCCTATAGGAGAGTACCCCATCTCAACTTGTACTGGAATTCGTATCTTCGTATGCATCGTTCATTAAGCATGTCCTGGAGCTCCTTCGCCTCCTCTACAGTTGTCAAGCATTCCCACCAGTCCTGACCTTTCCATTCCCGATAATCCCATTTATTAGTCAACTCAGACTAGTACTAGTGCACTTTTATCCTTCCTTCTCTTATACCTCTTTCCATGTCGTCTGCCATATGGGGTTGATCGATAGCTTAGGGAGTTGCTTCTATGAGTTCTCCCAGAAGTTTGCTTCACGTCCATTTATGATTTCCCAAAATAAATGGCCTTGGATGAGACTTTTATTTCGTTGGGTAGTCATCCATATATGGGAGCCCTCTTTCTCTTCTCTTAATCAAACCAAGTCATTTCCAAACGTGTCTTGGGCATGCTTCATGTGCCACAGTTTGGCCCAAGGCTCATCTGTATGGGTGCACCACCTCCACCAGATTTTGGCTCATATGACTTCACTTATTTTCTATGGATCCCGAAGGCCTAAACCTCCCTTGTCCTTGAGTTGGAAAACCTTGTCCCAACCCATCAATTCTATTTTAGACTTTTCTCTATTGCCACCCCATAGGAAAACTTGTTGAATATTGAGTATTTCCTTCAGGATTGCCTTCACAGCAGCCAAAACAGAGAATAAAAAAATCGAAATGGCCTGGAGAATAGACTTTACCAGGATCAATCTACTTAGGAAGTTTAACGATCTAGTTGCCTAACCTGGTAGCTTCTTCCTCATACAGTCCAAAATATCCCGCCACGACACCTTCCCGATTTTCCCTTCTGCCATTGGGGCTCATAGATACTTTGACGGGGGTGCTCCCATCGAAAAACCAAGGATGCGATTGATATTCCTTTGTGTCACCTTAAGGGTGTTAAAGAAGAATATTTGAGATTTTTCCATGTTCACTTCCAAATCAGAAGCCTTGGAAAAGATTGTCAAACTTTGCTTGAAAGATATTACCTCTTGGACTGAAGGGTGCCCCATTAGCATGGTGTCATCCACAAACTGTTGATGGGTTTGCTTGTCTACACCCATGTGGAGGTTTAAACAACGAATGTCGCATCTCGATGTACATGATATAATGGATAAACATGTGTTGTAGTATAATAGATAAACTTGTGTACACGATATAAAAATGTTTAAAGAAAAATGTGAAAAATAAGGTTAAAGTTAAACATTTTATATTAAATTGTTATTTAATATAAAAAGGTTAAAAGACCCATTAAAAAGAACATGACATTCAAGTTTCATTAAAAGGGATTATTTATATATTAAACTAAGTATTAAGTATTTCAGGGTTATAAGAGGTTATTATAATTGAAACACCTAATATTTAGGTCATGGGGGATTCACTTGTTGACCAATATCCTAGCACGTTAGTTCATATTGCAGGTTTTAAATTTCTTAAGAATCAGACCAATATATTGTAGGTATTGGGGGGATGAGGGGTTTAGAGTGGGGGGTTAGGGAGGTTTATAAGGATTAGGGTATAAAAAAGGGTGGTGGGGACGTTTTAGATATTGGGAGGGGGTGTCAACAAAAGTATTTTGGACCAATATCTATAGAAATTAAGGGTAATCTTTAATACTCCATGATTGAACGTGCTATGTGAGAGGTTCATTCAGTGAATCCCCCGTGATTTAGGTCAAGGATATTTAATGTTAAAATAGGGCATCTATAAATTGAAGAGTGACATATATAGAGTGATTGTTGATATATTACTATATTATTAAGTTATTATATACATCATTCTTACAAAGAAAATAAAATTATATCTATATGATAATGAAAAAGTGAAGAGGTATAAGTTATTTAAATTTAGTAAAATCCTGGGTACTAAGTTAAGGAAAAGAAAAAGTCAGGGAAATAAAAATCTATATTGAGGAAGATATAAGCTATTACTATTGGAGGAATCATGGTGACTGAAGAGTCGAGCCATTTGGGTGGCCTTGGGCGATGCAAAAAGGAAGTTTTTCCATTCCTTTGCCACATCGAAACGAAATGGAAACTCTATTTAGGAACTCCTTGCTAAGGACGATACTCTACTAAACGATCAGTTGCTGTTAAAATCAGGTATTGTGGACTTCTTCTCCAAACATTACGAGGAGGAAGGGGATGCCCTTATCACTAATAAACTTATAGTGACAAGTTTATATCCCTCTTTATTCTCTGGGAGGAGGCTACGAGTATTGTAAGACTCGTCACTATGGGGGAAGTGGAGGCTACACTGAAAGGTTTCACCAAGGACATGAGTCTTGGGCCGGATGGTTGGACGACTTAATTTTTCTTGGTTTTTTTGAATTCTTGGGGTTGGAATTATTGGCAGCAGTTGAACATTACAGAATGGAGGGGTATGTTTCTAAATCTTATAATGCGACATTTCTGGCTCTTATCCCGAAGTGCAAGAAACCTCGTACCTTCTTTGATTTTTGTCTAATCTCCCTCTTCAATCTAATTTATAAGGTGATTTCCAAGATCATCTTGAACATGCTGAAACCCTTTTTGGAGAAGGTTCTCTCTAGGGAACAATTCGGTTTTCTAAAGAATCGACAGATTCTGTAGGTGGTTGGTATCGCATAGGAGGTCCTGCATAATATTAAATTAAAGAAATTGGAGGCACTGGTATTGAATATGGATATCATCAAAGCCTACAGTCGGGTAAATTGGGAATTTATGAGGCTCGTCTTATTGTAGATTGGGATGGAGCTATCCATGGTAAATTGGAGCATGGTCTATGTCACGTCGACAAATTTTTCGGTTTTGGTCAATGGTTCTCCTACTGATTTTTTCTTTGCGTCCAGAGGTTTACGACAGGGCTGTCTGTTGTCCCCTTTAATCTTTCTATTGGTCATTGAAGGTATGATCTTATTAGTAGGAAAGGAAAAGCCCAGAGGTGTATTACAGGGCATCAAATTCAACTCCTCCTTATCCATCACTCATTTTCTCTTCATGGACGACATGGTACTCTTCGATTTGGGTACTATTGAGGAATGGCTCATTTATAAAGCAATTATTGATTTGTTCTGTTCGGTATCTGGTATGAGGATTAGTTTGGCGTAATCCTCTTTCTTGTGAAATGGGGTTACAGAGGATATGATCTCTTAGGTAAAATTACTTTTTCCTTATAAGATGGGTCCGGTTGAAGCCGGCTTCAAGTATCTGGGTTATTGGTTGAAGCCCTCAAATTATGGGGTTAATGATTGGCGTTGGATCATTAAAAGGTTTGAGAAAGCAATTTGTAACTGGTCGTATCATTATCTGTCACCGGGGGGTAGATTAATTCTTCTTAGATTGATGTTATGTGGCATCCCGGTGTAACATCCCTAAAATTTTCACAAAAATTTAAAATTTTTCTATGCGATATTAAGTGCTAAATCATAGCCAGAATGCTAGTTTAATAATTAACTTCAGTCTAGTTAAAAGATAGATTACAAAGACACGACATCAAGAGAAAACTCAGGAGCTAATACTCTTCGATTACCTATAACTAAGAGGCTATAGAATTTTACTTACTAACTGGTAAGTCACAAGCCACTAACCGTACTCAATCTATATTGATTTTCAGTCTTGCATAGTAAAATGTTTATCAAAAGTTAATGAGTTAAAATAAATTATTGAATTCAGATCATTGGTTTATTTGTAAAAATGTGTATGATTCTGATGGTTATTTTCTTTTCTTACTGAAGGGGGATTGAGGTTAGCTCGAGGCTTACTTAGCTTTTTCAAAGCTAACGTAGATCCGATGCTTGTATAAGATTCACAGGTAAAAACTTACTTCCAGGTTTACGATGTAAGAATTTAAGGCTCAGATACTAAACGAGTCAGTTAGGAAAGATCCTTAAGCTCTATTCTTTAGACTTAAGCTTCAACTACCGAGGTGACTCTATTTATTGTCTAGATTATCGAAGTGTAAGAGTTCCTAGGCCTATAGCAAGGATTATTCTACCTAGGTAGCGATTTGGAGTTGATAGCGTGATTATTTGTTCTAAACAAATAAATTATATGATTGATGGTATATAATTATCCAACATGTTTTTAGTTGTTTGTAGTATTAGGAGCCTAAATACATTCTCAATGTTTTATAACTATGAACTTAACCATGTTAATCCTGGAACTTACCTAAGCATAAATTAACATTATTAATTTGGTAGCTAGAAACTAACTACAAATATAACGAAGCTAACCTAGGCACGTAGTCAATGCATAAAATAACAACTATAACCTAGCTAAAAACTTCAAGATGCATACAATGACTTGTTAATTTTTAACAAAGGTAATGGTATTGTTTGTACAAAAATTGCAAGGTTAACATGCATGTTCAAACTATATCAAGCGAAGAAAAGATTTCAAGGCTAGTGCAAACCACGTGGTAGAAGCTCGCAAGGTGGAGGGTTTTGGTGATACACCCTATGGAACTACCTTCATTGTTTTTCCCTAAAACTTGCTTGTCTTAATCAGTTGTTTGTTTGGATGGAGGAGTAGGCCGACATGCCCTCGGCCTTTTCGGGTCTCTGCAATAGTTGTCTCTCTTGTCTTGGCTGTGGCGTTAGCAAGTTTGATACTCTGGTTTTTCACCATAATTGTTTCTTTGAGCTCCATGCTAAAATTGGTAAGTCGCAACGAATCCCCCAAGCGGTCCTTTTATTTATTTATTTATACCAAGCTATATACTAACAGTGCTAAGCTGTTGCTTGTTTGATGGTAGGTGAAATTACAGTCGAAGGTTGAAGGTGTTTTCTTGAGCTAAAAGGTGTGAGCAAGAAAGGCTCGGGTAAGCCTTGGTCCCAACCTTGGGTACCCTTTGTCGTGATTGTGTCTGCGGTGTTCATACTACTTGTAGCAGCTTGTTGTTTTGTTTGGAAAAGTTATGGAGGCCGTATGGTCATCCTTAGTGATAACCCTTAGGGTTTCACAAGTGAGCTACGACTCTTCTAATAATGATTTAGGGTAAACATAAAACTGTTCCAAGGTTTGAAATCATTGTTCAATACTGTAATTACGTTGTGTGGAAGCTTCCTTGGCCTCTTGCTCAGCCATTGTAACTCTTTCGAGGCTATGAATCCGTTTAGGCTTTTGGTATTATGAGTTTAAACAAAGTGGCAGCTGTAATGGTTAATTTCTTGATAATTTAAAGACTTTGGTTTTGGTTCTTTTTTTTTTTTAAAAGACAGAGCTTCCGGTCAGAGTGTAAATATTTGTTAGCATTTGTTTTCCTCTTGTATTTTCGGTTGCATAGTGCATTAAGCTTGGTAAATAGTTTTCTGTTATGACAACAAATGGTTGTAAATTCTTCTATGGCTGTGAACTGGTTAAAGCAATTGGCAATTTAGTTGTTAAAATTCTATTTGTGCAATCTGTACCGTAAAGGGTTAACCTAGGGTTTGGTTTTTAATAAATAGTTTTTAGTATTTAAGTAAGATGATTATCTTCCGATCTTCGATTTTTGTATAAACAATAGTTAAATTAAGATAGCTTTCCCTTTTAATCGGAAAAGCTGGAATCTATCCTTCGACTTACTTAACTGTTGGATAAAGATTTAACAGATAAGAGTTGTACCTTATCTTAAGTATATAGTTGTTTAATTTAAATTATTCGCTAGCTGTGGTAATCTTTTTTTATTTTATAAAATAGGTTCTGGATAAGAAGGTTTGCATTAAAGAGTAGGGTTTAGAAGAACACTTTACAAATATTAATAGTAATATTAGAGTTATATTGATTGTTTACAGTTGGGTTTCCTAAGTACTTAATTCATGTACTGTAATATGAATAGAGTAATATGTTAATAATTTAGGTTTTAAAGTATTAAAATAATAAATGGTTTTTCTTTACTAAGTGTAAATGAAGAGATTGTATTATAGTAATTATTATTGTATTATACTACACACAGTTTAATGACTGTGTGACAAAATCTTGCTATAATAGACTCTATGTAAATGTTCTTAGAGGTTTTATATATATATATCTCGAAAGGTTGAAGACATAATATTGAGCCCAACGTTTTTATTAATAATTTTAATTAAATTTGATTGATGATGATGATGGTTAAAGTCCACTAAGGTCAAACTTTGGTCTATCGAACCTAAAGAAACAAATTAATTAGTTTGTTTTAAAATTGTATTCCTATGCTCAAAGAGTTTGGAGAGAAGAGTCTCGAGCTCACTATAATTTTGACATGTTAAAAGGCTATGAAGGTCGGTATTGCAACAAAGGTCAAACTTTGGTCTATCGAACCTAAAGAAACAAATTAATTAGTTTGTTTTAAAATTGTATTCCTATGCTCAAAGAGTTTGGAGAGAAGAGTCTCGAGCTCACTATAATTTTGACATGTTAAAAGGCTATGAAGGTCGGTATTGCAACAGCTATGAAGGTCGGTATTGCAACAAAGATTATGAAACTGAGATCTAATGTGGGTGTACGCAGGGCACTCTAAGAGGAAGTGATTTTCATCTTCAATGTTTTTATTCTCACAGAGATGGCAGATCCTTTCCACCCATGGTGTTTTAGGAACTGTCCAACGACCTGTTTCACTATGGAGCTCATGAGAGTTCGTTCTCATCTTGGCTATATTAATTTTTTTCTTTGAATTGTTTAAAACAATGAGATACTTTTGATCTTCTAGATTAGGGTTGATGACCTCCTTTTAATATCTTAATTTTCTTTTAGCCTCTAAATCTTTCTCACACCACAATTTCTCTTTAAACTTAGAAGTAACAATATTTTTAATGTTATTAATATTTTGCAATGCAACATTTTTGTAGATCTCCCAGTGGTTTAACCAGGCCTTGGTATCTTTATACCAACCTTGCTTGAGCCTTAGGTGGTTTTGGCTAGAATTAAAAGCTATCTTAGGAATTCTATGGTCTCCCATGTTATTGATTTTGTGCTTGTACAATAGGATCCTAGTCATAGCTAGGCTCTCGATAGGGGAAATACCTACTTCTATAAGGAGAATAGGATATGGTATATATTGCTTTTAATTTTGAAGTTATACGTTATAAAACGCTTCTGGATTTGCTCAATCTTTCTCCAGGATTCTCTAGAGATGCTGAAACCCCAAACCTCACACCCATACAAGATAACAGGAGTGACTAAACTTTTAAAGAGGTGTTTCTTTTTATCCCGTATCACAAGGTTTGCTTCTTTATAATTATTTTCAAGACCAAAATAAGCTTTCCGCCCTCCATTAATCCTTTTCTCAATGTTATAGTTATAGTTGAGCTTGTGATGAATATCAACTCCTAGGTATTTGTAAGAAGGCACTTCCTCCAAGTTGTTAATGTCATACACAAAATTAGCATAAGTGTCATTCTTGGATTTGATAATCATAATTTTTGTTTTGTCGGTGTTGACAGTCATACCCTTGGTAGAGCAGAAATCCTTAAGAAGTCGTAGTTTCTTATCAATATCAGATGGACACCTTGCCAGAAAAACAATATTGTCATCATAGAGAAGAAGGATGATGACTATTCCAGCTAAGAATGTTCCAGCACAGCTTGCTTCTTCTAAACAACCTTCTAGCTTATCGATGTAAATGCAAAATAGGGTAGGGGAGAGGGGCAACCTTGTTTAACTCCGATATTACACTTAATATCTTTCGACCACCCCTCGTTGCTCTTAAACTTGGCAATTACATTCTCATATAACCTTATTGCGACAACTCTCAACTCGAAAGGAACCTTTAGCTCTTCCCAGAAGCAGAAATTTGGGCTCTAAATGGGTCTTATAAGAAAACGATCCAACAATAAATTCTTGTGAGTTGGAATTCAGGAAGCAATAGAATTTCAATAAATTGAGGTAACCATAATGGTTGACTTGACATATTGGTCATAAAAAACTATTTTTTGTTCGTATTTTCAACATATCTCCTTGTATTTTTATTCAAATTTCAAGCGGGAGGGATCGTTGGATGCAGAATTAAATTCTGCATCCAACGAGTACCCACACTGCATACTTTTGACAGACCCTACTACCCCAAAAATAAGAAATACCTGAAAAAATGTGATGATGACATCATCACATTTTTCAACTATTTCTTGTTTTGGGGGTAGAGGAGTTTGTTAAAAGTATGCAGTGCGGGTACTCGTTGGAGGAGGAATTTAATCCCACTTCCAATGAGCCCTCCCACTCGAAATTTGAGTAAAAACACAAGGATATATGTTGAAAATACGATTTTTAAAAAAAAAATTCTTTCTTTCTCCAAAACTAATAATTTTTTTTTTAAACTATTATTTTATTATTTTCTTTAGCATGCCCATTTTAAACCTTAAATTTCCTGTAATGAATCTATTTCATAGTTTATTTCTAGGTACCGTACCAAAAGCCTTTCTAAAGTCCACAAAGCAACAAAAAAGATTGGATTTATCATTACGACACTGCTTCACAATGGTCCTAAGCGTAACGAGGTGGTTCGTTGTTAAGTGCTGCCTTCTAAAACCCACCTGGCCTTTAGCCCCCTTACCTTCTCTTTCAAACCATTATTTATACATTATAATATAATAATAATAATAATAATATAGTAATTGATTATATATATTAAAATATAAAATAGATTGATATTTTATTAATAATTTTAATTAAAATTAATATATGTTTTTAAATTTAAATTTTAAAGATACTATAGCTTGGTTAAACCATTCGAGCATTGATGAAAAGTCTATTTTGTAAAACATTGATAATGTAAAAAATATTATTTCTTTTAAGTTTAAAGAGAAATTATGGTGTGAGGAAAATTTAGGGGTTAAGAGTAAATTAAGATACTATAAGGAGTTCATTAATCCAAACTTGATTAATCATAACTTGGAAGATCATAAGTATCTCTCGGTAGTAACTAGCTCACGGAAGAAAATTAATATAGCCAAGATGAGAATGAACTCTCATGAACTCCATAGCGAAATAGGATGTTGGTTTATTCCTAAAACTCCATGGGTGGAAAGGGTTTGCCATCTATGTGAGTCTATGAGAGTTGATGATGAAAATCACTTTCTCTTAAAGTTCCTTGCTTACACCCACATTAAATCTAAGTTTCATAGTATTTGGTACAATACAAACCTTTATAACCTCCTAACTTGCCAAAACTCTAGTGAGCTTGGAAAGCTTCTTGGCAAGTTTTTTGAGCACACAAACAAGATTTTAAAGTAAACCAAGTATTATCCTTCTTAAGGCGTCAATTATTTATATTTAAATTTAATCATTTATACATTATATTAATTGATTATATATATTAAAATATAAATAGATTGAATATTTTAATAATATATTTTAATTATATGTATTTAAATTTAAAATTTTTCATTTATACATTATAATAGCACACCCACATAGTTTGTGGCTAGATCACGAGGATAATGATCAAATGGTTGAGAGATAGTTATGGAATGAAAAATATTTTTTATTCCTCATATTCTTTTAGTTAAACTGTTCAAGTGTGAGTTATCCATGCCTAGCTACATGTTATCACCGACATTCTTCTTGTTACCCATATATCAAGTATCAGTTATTTTTTTTATATTTTTTCTTTTTTATCACATTCTTCAAGTTATCTGCCATGAATTGTTGGCTATCCATTCATCAACTATCAATTATCCCTGCATTGTTATTAGTTATCCATTCATCAGTTACCTACCAGTTGTTTTTTATATTCCTTTTTATTATTATTATTTATTTTGAACTTTGAAGCCATAAAATCAATCTTGATAGTACACTTCTCTCATCCTCATCTGTAAATGAAAAAGCATACACCGTAGTTCACCTCAAATCTCAACTAAAAACATCTATTAAGTAATTAATTGATTAATTATTTAATTGATTATCTATACAGTATATTAATTATATTAATTGATTATATATATTAAAATATAAAATAGATTGAATTTTTTAATAATACATTTTAATTTTATACTATTTTAACATTTTGTTAATTAATTCTCATTCATATTACATTAATTTTTAATAATATCAAGTAAAATATCAATTTTAAAATTTTGTAATAAAAATTAAATATAAAAAACTATAAAATTTAATTATATTAAATAATAATGTTACACTTCATTCAATTATGTCATGATTTAAAACACTGATATTTAAAAAAATCAAAATTAAATTAACAAAATTAATAAAAAATCAAAGCATTTATTTAATTATACTTGTTTTTTTTATACATAAGTCACATTTTTTCCAATTATTTTAAACTTAAATTTATTTATTTATAAATTTATAAATTTGCCTAATTTATCATATCCTTAATTAAAGTAATTATTTATTATGATAAAATTTGTCTTAATTTACAAAACACAAATATATTTAAAATAATCATAAAAATTACAAATAAATATTAGAAGATGGAAAAAACTAAATTGTAAATTAGAAACTACTTAGCTAAAATATCCAATGCAAATATGTAACGAGATACTTATTGGAACACAAAAACACCACATCAATAAATTTAACAAAATACTCATTTCTTTTTTTTTTTTCTACTTTTTATATAAATACTAATAATATTGTTATAAACTAAGGGGTGGCAGGTGCGGGGGGTCCTTCTAGACCCCGGTGGAAACATAGAACATTCCTTTACCTGGGGATTAGGGAATAAGACCAACAACGAAGCATAGTGGCTGGCTCTGTTGCAAGGTCTTCGGATTCTTCAGGCTAAAAGCTATCGCAAGGTTCTTTTATTTGGAGACTCCAAGCATGTCATCTCCAAGTTGATTAATGGATACCCCTCGGGAGCCATTAAATGTCGTCGCCTGTATAACAAAGTTAAAACTCTTATGCATCACTCCTTCGGGCCTCTGCATATCCTCCGAATAAACAACAGTGCAGCTGATGCCATGGCCAATATCGGGGCTTCCCTCCCGCAAGGTGTTTATAAACAAGATGGGGACCCCCCCTCCTATAAATTCATTCCGTAATGAAGCAGAAGATCTCCCATTGGCTCAATCTTACTATTCAAATATGGAATGCCCCCTTGCTAAGTTTGTGGAGGCTTAATCTCTTGAATTTATCCTTGGTTTTCTTGGGTGTGGTATTTTCCCTCCCCTTTTTTCCCCTCCTCCCTTCGATCTTCGCCCCTCCATGCCCTCCCGTCCATCCTTTATCTCTGTCCTTCGCCGGCTCCAAGCATTTATTGCCCAGCTCTTTCTTCACCGCCGCGTGGCTCCCTCCTCGATCTGCCCCTCATCCGGTCGCTCTCGATTTAATGGTTTCTTGGCCTTGGGTATATGGCATTTACCCCTCGCACGTTTGGAGTCTCGTTTTACTTTGCCCTCCTCTTCTCCCCGATTCCAGAATGCCGCCTCAAATATCCTTACCAGATCTTGCTGGTTCTCATGAAATTCAGAGATTTCTTGAGCAGGTTGTCGTGGGTGTTAGCGAAGGGTGGCTTCAGGGCCTCCCGTGGCAGGTCCTTCTGCTCTCGCGTTCGGTGATTAAATAATTGTTTGTCATAGCTGCTCTCTCTTCCGGTGCAGGAATAAACCATTCAGTGTTTCGAGCTACAGAGCAAAGCGTTTCAGGAAGAGATCGGGTCTTGGTCTCCAGTCAGAGCAGGGTGGTTGGAGCTGTGGGTTCGCAGGATCCAATTCAGCTAGGTAATGCTTCCCTGTTTAAAGAATTTGTGGTGCTTAGTTCTTTTTTTCCCTCAGCTGACATTCACAGCAAAATTCCTGGCAATTCTGCCAGTTTCCCTCTCAATATATTTGCTCGCTTGACCATTTCGTCTGAGGCGTCCATAATGGCTCACGGAGGAGATTGGGTGGATATTAAGAAGAATCTCCGCAGGCTCTATGAACTCTTGGCCATCAACGTTGTGGATACCAAAGCAATGAGCGAGGAGATAAAGAAAATGGCTGACATTGTTAGCTATACTTCCCAGCAAGTAAGCAACAACGATGCCCGCATAGACGACAACGAGAGTAGCCTTCGGGAAATACATGGGAAAGTGGACAGGATCCAAGAGGATCTTCAAAGATTCATTGAAATGCATCAGACCAACAGAATTAATGGTGAAATCAACGGCGAAGTCGCAAAAGCTGCTCTCCCCATGGAGGAGGAATCGGTGGTCCAGCCTAGAAACAACAGAAACACTCAGTAATCAGTCCCCCCTAGTTATGTCTAAATGTATTTTTGCCTCTTTTTATGTCAGCAGTTTGTAAGGGTTTATCCCTCTAGCATTTTCAGAAGTTTTGAGCAGTTAGTATGCAGGGTTTTTTGGACAGTCCCATGGCTTGCCCTCCTTGGCAGTTTTTTTGTTGTCCATAAACTATCGAAGACATCTCTCCTGTAACGAATGGCTGTGCGCAGCCCTTTTATATATTTCTGTTTTTAGTTTCTGTTAAAAAAAAATAATATTGTTATAAACTAAATAACATATGTATACTTTACGTAGCATCTAAAATTTACAGTGTAAAATATATAACTTTAAGTACTTTTTTAAAACATGATAAGATATATGTATCTCTCCCTATTTATTTTATGTGCTTAGGGCAATATATTGTAAGTTGTTTTACTCTTTATAAGTTATGTTACTTGGGATTTTGTCATCTAATCTAATTTGTTGTTATATAATTCTAAAATGCTCTCCTACACTAAGTGATAGTTTTATAGATGTTTTATGATTTATGAATAAATACAAAATGAAACATTAATTATATTGACTACAAAATGTAAATTTAATGAAACTAGACAATCATATCTAGACCATTTTTTGGTATTTATACAGATTGTAAGTTTCACTTATCATTTACATAAAAAATATTATCAATGAATTCATACATTTAAAATTAAAATATTTTTTTTTCAATTTTGTTTAAATAAATATGGAATAAAATTTTAACTTTGTTTAAATAAATATAGAATAAAAACATTTAATGTCATCTAATCCAAAATAAAATTAAAAACATATATTTTAATTTTTTTAATAAATTTAAAAATCACTTAAAAAAATTTACATAAAAATTTAGTAATATATTTTTTAAGTATTATTAGCTTATTTCTTAATAAATATCTCATAAAAAAATTTAATAATATTTTTTAGAGTATTATTAGTCTATTAATCTATTTATTAATTGTTATTTCTTTTCATTTCTAAATTATATGCTTTTAGTAATTTTTTTTTAACAGAAACTAAGAAAAGAGTGAATTAAATGGGCTGTGCACAACCATTCAATACAGAAATTGATTAAAGGAGCTTTCAGTCGGAGAGACCAAAACTGAAATTAAACAGATCTAAACGTTAGGCCATCTTGAGCATTTGTAGCTGAAACTATTCTTTGATTTTATAGAAGTAGAGTATACTCTGATGAATTGCTTATTCAATATTATGCAGAAAAACGTGATCAAACCAATTTGCTTTTGTCTCCAGCTGAGCGTAAATGTCTTTCTTGTTCCTCCAAACTACTTGTGCTGGTTTATCCTGAACATGATTTCCTTGATCCATAAGCTTTCTATCCACTGTCTGTTTACGGTCATGAGCACCTCTGCTAGTTCCCCATATCTTACCTTGCTCGTTGCCGGTCTTTCACTCTGATGGTTGAAATTCTCTGCATTTCCAGGACAACACCTCTCCAATTCAGCCCAATCGTGCCCTCTAGTCAAATTCGACTTCTGCTTATTGTTATCCTCTCCGGTGTACTTCTCCCAGTTCTTATTGAACCGAGATATAGCAAAACTAACGACTTTCTCCCAATTTTGGATTATCATGTTGGCAGAGAGAGGACGTGAGTCGTGGTTCCAAACTTCATGATAAAAACGTGGAGAGGGTGCAGAGAGCGATATTGGAGTGGTGAAGAGGGCCCACGCGTTAGAGGTGAAGAGATCCCACGTGTCCAGAGCATTCTGGCTGTTGATCAGGGGCAAAGTAATATAGTAAATATTTGAAGCCAATTTAAGATGAAAGAGAGCTGCGTGACCTGCTAAGCAGTCTCTGAGAATGTAAAGTTGTATGTGTGAATTTTGAGCAGCAAACCGTGTCATGTTCAGACTTGCTGCAAGATACCCAATTTGATTCTTAGGGGATATGTTTATAGCTTGTCTCTTCTCCATCTAAAATTATTGTACCTTGTGAGAGAGAGCCCCCCTTGTTTGCCATTGTGTCTACTTTGTCATTATTTTCTCTTAAGATATGATAATATTCTGTGCTATCAGGGAGATGAAGCTGTTGGATCCTATTGTGTAGTCTTTTGCATTTTATGGATCCTAAAGTATAGCCTATTTTCATTTTGAGGATCACTTGGCGAGAATCCCCCAAGATTATCAGTCTTGTGATGACATTTGCATCAATCATCTCCAACCCTTGAAGTAAAGCCTTCCACTCAGCCTCATTACTAGTTTTACTCCCCAATCCCCAGGAAAATCAATGGACTATTTGTCCTCTTGGATTTAGAATAAGACCCCTTGCCCCTACCTTTCCTGGGTTTCCTTTTGAGGCGCCATCAAAGAATAAAGCATAAGAGTTCTGATCTTTGATCCATTGGGAGAAATCATCATAGTTTTTTCTTATTTCCCATGACTGCTTGCTGTTGTAGTTTTTGGACTGAGGGGAACTCCTCTGGAAGAAAATGCTGCACCACTTGGTTAACTGATCTGGGATATCCTCTGCATCTGGAAATCCCAATCCTCTCGTAGCTAATTTTTCGGTAGTCATCCCAATAATCTTTGCTGCTATCTGATTGATAATAACCTTCTCTTCCTTGAAGATTGATCTATTCCTTGCCATCCAGATCTGCCAACACATGTTCTTAGGGAAGACATTCCACAGTCGTTTTAAAGTAGGCTTTTATTATCAATATAAATGATTTTTTTATATAGAATTTATTTATAAACTAATTTATTATTACTTATTTTTTCATATTTATACTTGTTACCAATTTTGAATTATTATGATTAGAGTAGATTGTGTTTTCTATATAAGATTGAAAGTAAAGTTATATGTTAATCTCATATATTATGTTGCACTATCTAAAGTAAAGATATAATTGGTTTGATTATTCATTTGAATGTTTTAATTGATATATTTGTTTATTTTATATTTAAAAAATTGTATATAAAAATAGCTAACTATATCAATTGTGATCTTAATATGAAAAGACCTTAAAACATATTAATTGGATTGTAAAGTTCTTATTAATATTTTGTAAGCATTTACTTATTGGAATTAAACTTAAATGAATTTCTATTAAAACTATGCAAATAATATTAATAACAATATTTTTTTTAATATTTTTTTAATAGAAACATAAAGAATATTTTATAAATAAACAAGAAGATAAGGTTTACAAGTCGACTTAACATACATATAGGCCAAGCATTCAAAATTGGGGCTAATATTATCCCACCAAAAGTATTTCAGAGTTCCAAAAAACTGGAGTTTTCAAAACCTATACTACCTCCCTTGTAGGGAAAGAGCTTAACAAACTGTCCACATAATTTTAAACAAAAAGAAAATTTAAAAGCAGTTGAAAAGGAAGGGCTAATCATTCATGAGTTATTCTTAGTCGGTGCCAGGATGGAGAGTGGACACAACTTGTATAGGTGATATTCCATCATGTTGCTCAAAGTCATTTATGTCACGACTTGGGCTTGCTAGGTTCCTCTACATGTCACTGAGTCTTTCTTGAATCTGATCAAACCAACGAGCATTCCTTTAAGTGGTTACTTGCATGAACTGCTGCTACTGGGTACGAAGGGCGTTAATTGCCTACATGCACTCCTCATGGCCTCTTCTCTGATTCCTTTCAACGTTTCCAAGCATGCACGTCAATTCCTCTATCTCCTCGAACTGAAATCTAACGTTGCCATCAATGTCATCCAAACGAGTGGATATATTTGTCATGTCCATTGATGCTTTCTTATTCTCCTTGCAGATCACCAAGACGATTTCTTGAACACAATATGGCATCTTTTGACAATCAACAAAGAAACCTTTTATTTTGGAAATATCCTACAAGATTCCTTTCTGGCCAGAGGTGTAAAGGACCTCCTGAGTCCTTTGTAAATTCTGCCAACACCAGTTCATTTAATACATCTAAACCTTGTTTTACTAGGCTAAAATTTTGTTGTCTTAATTCTGTTTGGTTTCTGTTCAATCTTTGTTTGGTTTCTGTTTAATTATAGATACTAACCAATTTAACATTTCAGGTATATTTCTATTCTATCCAATTAGTAGTACAAATTTAAAGTCTAACAAAATTCACTACTAACAATGTAGCGCATGTATAAAATAACTTGCAGCATATTCAACTATCATATTTTCCTTATAATTATAAAACAAAAGACTGAAATAGCAACAAATACATGTGAATCAGTAGTTATCCAAGCTTTGCTTATCCCTAGCATCTGGTCTTGTAGAAATAACTATGAAATCCTCAGGGATTCCAATCGACCAAATCGGTTTACCACCCTGCCAACTAGGAAAGTCTAGCCGACTTCCTAGCTCCAAGAACTGTGTTCTTGGACCTCCGAGCCCAAAACCTGAGTATAGTCCAACCAGTTCCAACAGTACAAATCATTTCCTTCGAACAGAAAACAAGCCTCCTCTACAACGTTTTCTCCAACTTTTCCAAAATTCCCCTTCTTTCGGATCCCCCCAAATCTCTTCTCTTCCTTCCTGTATATCCCCCCCTTTTGCCGACTCTTCTTCCCCCCCGAATTTACTACCCTTATCCTAACATTTATGATTTCAACTTACCTCTCAACCACTATGTCAGGTCTAATTAAATAAATCCGACAACTTGGATTTAAGTAGATATTTACAAGTTAGATATTTTATCAAACTAAAGTTACATCGTCAATATGAAATTTGAAATAATTATATTTTAATAATGTAATTATTCACGTATATAACTTAGTTTCAAATCTTTTTTTTTAAAGTTAATTAATGATTTTATTTATTTAAATGTTCCCATAAACAATAGTCAACTCCTAATTTAGAATCAAACATAATCGATACTAATTTATTAATTGATATTCTTTCTTTCTTTTTTTATAAACCCCATAACCTTTTAGTGTGTGGTTATGACATTCGACACTCAACCAAATAATTTCCATTAAACTCTAATTAATATTTATTTATTAATCACTAATATTCTTTTATAATTCAATTAGCAATTACTTATTGAGTACCGCATTCAACAATCCACCTTGGCTGCAATTGGAACAATTTAACGATAAGATCAATGATTAACATTATTAAGACTCGTTATTATCTTTCGATCACCTTACGACGGAGGATTCGATACGGTGGCGTGTGTGAGCCTGACGGAGGCCACCTGCTGCTTTGGGCAGCATCCCGACTGCACTGGATCTACGGGTTCTGATATCGATCCCGATAAGAGAAGTTTGCAGGTCCGATGGCGGTTGAGGAGGGTGGATTGGGGCTGCCCTCTGCTCCGATCTTAGAATCTTTTCATGTGATTAGTCTCAGTGCATAGCAAGAAAGTGTCCAATGGAACTCCTCTGAAATTTGTTAAGCGAATTGAGGAAGTACCTGTTGTTGCTTTTCCGCCAGAAGATATGATTCATGTTGCTCTCTCTCTGGTAGATCGCGTTTTGATAGGGAAATTCACCAGAATGGCCATCCTCGAAATCCACCGAGTTCTGGGTTTAGAGGAACTAGAGGCCTCTGATCACTCATAACATTGCAGCCTATTCAATTGGGTGAGGCTACTTCTTGTTTGATTTTGAATCTAAGGATGGTATGGATCTAACTTTTCGAAATGGTCCCTATTTCATGGGGCCGCAAGGTCTATACCTGAATGGATAGATACCAGAATTCAACCATGAGGGAGATATCCCCAAATCCGTCCCAGCTTGGGTTAGGATACCAAACCTACCAATGCACTGCTGGAATCAAAAATATCTTAAAGCAATCAGAAACTCTCTAGGAATATTTATTGACATGGCAAGTCCCAAAGACCAATATTCCTGTGCCCAGATCAGTGTGGAGGTGGATCTAGAAGCTGGCTCACTGGAGGCAATCAAGCTCACAGTGGGAACTTGGTATCACTATCAAAAGTTGGATTATGAAAAAATTCCATTCAAGTGCAGAGGTTTCCATGAATACAGGCATTTTATCCGTAACTGCCCTCAAAAGAAGGAGGCCCAACAAGAAAAGGAGGAAGGGTGGCAAGCAATAAAGAAAAGCAAGTCAAATTTGAAAAAAGGGGAAGCACAAAGAAAAGAGGTGGAAAAGAAGGTGTCATGGAAAACCCCTCCGGAGGTAAATCCAGAGCTTTAGAAGGCCAAGGAAACTAGGTGTGGACCTCTAGTCAATGTAGAGGACTATAACACTGGCTAGAACAAAGAACCAGATAAAGAATATGCCCTATCTTACCAGTATGAGAAAGACATTACCCCATTGTCCCATTCAAATTCAGAAGCAGATGGGGTAAAGGAAGGAGGAATCAAGAAAAATAAGAGGAGGAAGCCGATACTGAGGAAGAAGAAGAAGAGGAAGGGGAAATCAAGATGATTACACCTGGTAAGAAGAAAGCAAGAGGAAGGAAATCGCCTAGAGAAGTTAGGGAACAAGCCATCTACAAGGACAAGCTGCAAGGCTCTCAGCTAACCTTGGAGAAACTCCTTCAAAATCCCAGAAACACTTGCTAACATGGGAAATTCTAGAAAGGGATTCCCTCGGCCACCAAGAGTAAGTAATGAAGGTTCTCTCTTAGAACTGTAGAGGTCTAGGTAGTAAAGTCAAGGAAGAAGCTATGAAAGACTTGATCAGATTGTCCCAAGCAGAAATTTTGCTGATCTAGGAGACTAAGATGGAGAAAGAAGCATTTCTCCATGTAAGTACAAACTTTTGGAAGAAAGGAGGAGGACTTGGAGTCAGTTCCAGGGGAACTTCCGGAGGAATTGGTATGTTATGGGATGCTAAAAAATTTGATCTAATTGAATCCAAGCATTGTATCCATTGGATTCTCACTAAGCTGCTGCATAAAGATTCTAATACCCTTGTAAGTCTCTTTAGTATTTATGTTCCTGCACTTTATGCTGAAAAAAAATATTGTTGAAGTAACCTAAGGGATGAAAGGAGTAATTCGCTGGATAATGTCATACTAGCTGACGATCTAAATGCCATTTTGAAGCAAACTGAAAAGAGAGGAGGATTGATGGTTAGAGATCCTATAAGGGAGCACGTTGATGAGTTTATCTTAGACTAGGACCTATTTGATGTCATCCCGTCTAAAGGGAAATTTACATGGACTGAAAGGAGGATGGGGCTAGGGAACATAGTTGTCAGGCTTGATATATTTTTGATCCAAGATACCTTTCTTCTCTTGGGACTGAATTCTTCCTCCAAAATCCTACCGTTTTGGGGCTCAGATCATAAGCCTATCCTTCTAGAGGTGAAAAAAGACCAGAATATCGTCCCTATTCCATTCCGATTTATCCCTCTATGGACCACTCATAAATATTTCTTGGGGATTGTCACTGAAACTTGGTTAGCTCCGGTCTTGGGCTCCCCCTTTTTCGTCTGGGAAGAAAATTTGAGAACACTTAAGAGGGCGCTTAAGTTGTGGGCCAAGTATGTATTTTCCCTGGATCAAAGAAGAACTAAAGCCATACAAATGTTAGAGGCCCATCAACTTTATATGGAGGAAACCGAGATTTCAAAGAAAGAGTTAGAAAAGGAAGCAATTCTCCACCAAGAGTTACATGCTGCCTGTAGGCAGGAGGAATAATTTTGGAGACAAAAGTAAAGATGTCTCTGGCTTAAATCCAGAGATCAAAATATTGCCTTCTTCCATAAATAGGCAAAGACAAGGAAGAACTACAAAACTGTACATGAGATCCATTCTCATGATCAAATTATCCAAGATTTTGATAAAATAAAAAAGGAAGCTTCTCAACACTTTAATGCCATCTACTATGCGGAGCCAACTAACAATTCAACCAATCCTGCGATTATGGAACTAGTCCCTAAGCTGGTAAAAGGAAAGGATAACAATACCCTGATGCAAAGAATCACGATTGAGGAATTAAAATCAGTTGTGGAAGAAATGGAAGAAGATAAGGCTCCATGCTTGAATGGATTCAATGCTAAGTTTATTAAGTTGTTTTGGGATGTTGTGCAGAAGGATTTATTTAAAATGGTGTTAAAATATCAGAATTGTGAAAAAATAGGTGGAAGCACAAACTTAGTGTTTCTAGCGCTTATCCCCAAAGAGAAAGACACTACCTCTTTTGATAGGTTTCGGCCCATCTCATTGTGTAATATTGGCTATAAGATAATAACTAAAATTATTGCTAAGAGATTAAAAAGCATACTATCGCGTATCATTCCATAGAACCAAGGAGGCTTCATTAAAGGCAGAAGAATCTAGGATAATATCATACCAGTTCAAGAGGCAATCCAATCTAGTCTAAAGAATCATGAGAAAGGTATGGTGGTGAAAATCGACCTAGCCAATGCGTTTGATAGAGTTTGTCATTCATTTATTTATCAGGTAATACTAAGGTTTGGGTTTGAACCAAGCTTCATACATTGGGTCAATGCTTGTATACGTATTCCTTGGATTTCTCCTCTCGTCAATGGAAGGGCTACAACCTTCTTTAAATCCTCTCATGGTCTGAGGCAAGGATGCTCACTTTCTCCATTTCTCTATATAATCCAAGCCTCGTTACTTAGCCTACAACTCAAGCAAGCCAGGAAGGATCAAGACTTAATTGGTATAAGAATGGATAAGGGAACTAAAGACATTAATCATGCACTGTTTGCAGATGACACAATTTTTTTTGGAAGGCGCTATTTAGCTCATAGCGAGAAGATTCAGAACTGAATTAGACTCCTATTTCCAAGCATATGGAGCCAAGCTAAAACTCAGAAAATGCTGGATTTACAGTTGGAATATAAACCCCAGGGAAATGTATCGAATTTCTCGCATATTAGGATTTGAGGGAACAACCACCTGGAATTCCTTTAAATATCTAGGGGTTCCAATTTTAAAAAACAAACAAAAAACCTTTGATTTGAGTCCATTGATTGAAAAATTCAAGAAAAAATCCTTGCCTACAGAGTGGCTTGGATAAAATTGGCAGGGAAGCTGGTATTGATAAAGGTCATTCTGAACAACTATCCATTATACCAATGCTCAATTCTGTTGGCTCCTGCCAAAATCATAGCCACTATTGAAATCCCGCTGAGAACANAGCTGGGATTGATAAAGGTCATTCTGAACAACTATCCATTATACCAATGCTCAATTCTGTTGGCTCCTGCCAAAATCATAGCCACTATTGAAATCCCGCTGAGAACATTTCTTTGGCAAGGAGGAAAAATGGTGGAGGAAAGAAATTTGCTCTCATCATTGCCGACTGAAAATCAAAATGGATTGGATGGAAGGAGGTCTTGAGATTAGATATCTAAAATTCAAAAATATGGCGATGGGAGCTAAGCTGCTATGGAATTTGTTCGAATCAAAGCCCTCCTGGAGCAGTCAGGTGCTAAGGCATAAATATTTTTCATGTTCAAGGTTAAGGTGTGTGGATTCTAAACCTATGGTCAACCAAGGTTCACCCATTCTCACTCTCTGCAAGAAAGCATTGCCTTGATTCAAAGAAGCACTCCACTGGATCCCTGGTAATGGTAAAAACATAAGGATTTGGCAGGACTCCATCCCGGGGAAGCTCCTCATCTCCTCTCTTCGAGGATTCAAAAGATGGTTAGATCGTCATGGATTAAAAATAATTTGGGATATTGCTCAATGGGATCTCACTCCACCCCACCGAGGAGAATTTTGGAATCTCCCGGAATGTCTTGCAGAGCTCGAGGAAGAGAAAAACCAGTTCCTAGAGCATTTATCTAAGTTAGCGCCATTGGAAAGAAGAAAGAAGGATCGACGAGGTTGCGGCTACATATTTGGTGAATACACATCTACACAAGGCTACATGATGTTTGCGTCAGTCCCAAATGTGCCAAACAACCTGCTGATCTAGAAAAGAGTATGGAATGTAAAAACTCTACAAAAAATCAACTGGTTCAACTGGAGGCTGGCGTATGGAAGCATTTTAACGAGAGACAACTTAGAAAATAGAGGATTCACTGGCCCATTCTGATGCCTATTGTTCCGTGAAAGTAAAGAAACAATTCAATATCTGTTACTAAAGTGTCCTTATGCCCGAAATGTGTGGGAATTGTTGACTCGACCCTAGTTTGGAAATACTGAGTTGCCAGGAAATGTTGAGCAAAGTTTCGTCAGTTGGGAGTGAGCGTATCATGGAGAATTGGATAAAAAAGGACTAAAAACTATTGGTTGAAGCTTCCAAAAGTTATTTTTTGGCATATATGGATAGAGAGAAATAAAATAATCTTCTGAGATAAGGCCCAACCTCCTGAACAAATTGTTGTTAAATCACAAGCTCTTATGGGAGAAATGCTGAATGCGTCTATGTTGTCTAAGAACAAGACTAAACTATCACCCAAAGAATTTAATTGGATGAACTGTTTCAACATTTATGAATTAGATATATCCATGACTAAGAGGACGTTGGAAGTTTGGGAAATTAGATTGGAACAATATCAATTTGAAAACTGGATGAAAGAGGGGAAAATTTTGAAACTCTTCTTTGACGTAGCTTCAAAGGGGAATCCAAGGATGGTTGGAGGGGGAGGGGTCATCGTTTTCCCCGAAGGGAAAATCGAAATGGAATATTACTGGAATATAGGAAATGACACAAACAACGTGGCTGAAGCGTATGGTCTTTGGCAAGGACTTAAGCAGTTGGCAGCCAAGGGGATTGATGAAGCCATTGTGTTTGGAGATTCTTGTTTAATAATCTAGGCAATGAATGGAGATAGTAAATGTCAAAGCTTAAGGATATATAGATTTCCCAAAATAATATTCTCTATCTCAAAATATTTTCAACATCTAGAGTTCTTTCACATTCTTCAAAAGCTAAATTCCAACATGGATCAAGCTGCTAATAAGGCGATTGTATTAAGCAAAAATGAAATCTTTCAAAAATATTCATCTCTCTTCAGTATTTCCTCCCTAAGAAGTAATTACATATGCTTGAATGGGCATTGTTGCTTTGCGAATTGCTCAAGTAGATTTCTCTGGTATTTTCATAAACCAGAAGCATGTATTTCTTTGAGTGGTTTCTCCACTGCATTTATAGTATAAACCATAACTGTTTTTGTCAATTTTTATTATTATTAAGACTGTTTATCACTTATTTAAAATTTATTAATCAAGTTAATAATCACTTTAACATCACGAATTAATGTTCTAAATACAGATTTAATATTAATAGATCAAATGAATAATGATCTAATTAATATTATTACACCGTTATCATTGATAAACTGAGATCTTGAACTTAATTAAGATCATTAATACTTACTTATTTTTTTAGTAATCAAGCACTTCAATCGACAACTAATTTACCACAATATGGTTAACATTATTAATTATTATTAACATTTTTCAACCAAGTTATTAACAAACCCTAATCACAATTAATTAACAATTAATTTATAATCTTGACATAACAATATCATTTCATAACTAATATAGGTAATAGTATTTATAATGTGATCATTCACAACCTTATGCATCGATGCTATATTTTTGACAATGCATTAAACAATTCATACAACATATGTAGACGATCTATGTAAGTGTAGCTAATGCTTACATAACTCGTGTAGGTATACCAATACTACTCGACCACACATCACACATAATCACACAAGTTACTATCTGTCTACAGATTCTTAAACATGAATTGGAAATGTCTAGTCGCTAACTCATATCATAATAAGCTATGACACCAACATAATATACTGAAACACAACATAAGAATCAAACAAAGGGTTTTGACACAAAATTAATTATGTTTCCCCTAAAACTTCCATGGCATTCCTATCTTCCTACTTTCTCCTATCTAATTCACAACTAACTTTCACATCCTATCCTTCCTCTGGTGGACTACCTTGGAGAGTCAACTACATGACCTAACTCTAGTTAGAACCCATAAGAGGAAGTGTTGACTCCATCGACCAAGCTTCCCCAACAGGCACCGAACAGTCATCATCACCTACCTTGGGGAGTGTGCCCTAGCACAACCCTCCCATGACACTGGGTTTCAAGGATAAACGGTGGGTAATGCCTCCACCCCCCTAATGGAACAATGGACTATGTCTACATTGACATAGTTGTCAGTAAAAATATATCACCAATAATAGCTGACATTAAATTGTCAACCCGAGAAGGTAAACTTTGAGGCACCAACACTGTATGTGCAAGATTGGACTAAAAAACAAACTTATTCTATTAAACTAATTAAAAAATTTCTGAATCAACCCAAGTCCAAATGAGTACAAAGCATCAAAACACATATAGTACTGGTTTGGTACTAATCTCGTACTATCATTCCACCCTTTCAAACTGCATCCCTTCAAAGCTATTCACAATAAAAGCCTTACTTTTCCAAAATGTAACCATAAACTATTCAACACCGTGAGAAAATTCCAGTAGATCATCAATACTCTGTTTTCCAATTGTCTTTTATACTTTGAGAACTGAATCCAAGCTTCAAAAAGTGTTGTTGTAATGAAATTCAAACCACCAGTCTTGACATATTAAAGTTAGCTCAAAGATTTTAGAAGATGGAAATTTAATCATCAAAGGAACTTGTAGTGGTCTTGGATATTTTACTACATTCACATTCTTATGTTTTAACCAGGAATCAACCACTATTACTGGAATGAAAAGGAAATTCAATCTTAAGTTCTCATCAACAAGAAATAACTTCTCCAATGGAGTCAATCCATTATTTTGAAATAATGTGTCTAAGCCATATCTCCAATTAATCGAATCACATATATTAACACAAAATTTGCCTTTATTTTAAACAACCAAATAACTGTCTCAACCCATAAATTAAAACAAACTATTGTCACACCTTAATTTCTAACCACCATTAATCTACAACTTCGGATGAGTAGGAAACAAAGTGAAATCATTCTTGAACTACCATTGAAATAAATTGATACAATCTAAATTCACACCAATTAACTAATCTTTGCAAACGTACTCGAGTTGGGGGCCCTTTTAGAATCAGGATGCCATTTGTTTCTAACACTACATTCAAGAAATTTCAAAAATACTTTTATTATAAAAGAAAACACTACAACATAATTATGCTCTCAGAAACAAATAAGATATTTTCTCCCTTACTTTCCATCCACACACCTGTACCCTCCTACTATTTATACACTTACATCAAGTCTGAACAACTTGAAACAAACTTATGGCCGACATTTACAAGAGGAATGTTACATAACGTTACAAGATCTCCCCCATACTGGGCTGTAGAGCGCCTCTCGGCACAATGAAATATTACTAAATTTTGTGTATCTATTAATGGTATCCTAAGGTAATAACCTCTCGACGCAATGACATATTACTAAATTTTGTGTATCTATTTATGGTATCCTAAGGTAAAATAAATCAAATAAACTAATTTCCTACATTCAAGCTAGTTGTGATTTTGAGTTAGCCATTATCTTAAGGTAATAATAAATAAGTAAACTAATTTCCTACATTCAAGTTAGTTGTGATTTTGACTAAGCCATTCAAAATTATGTTGAGAGGATAAAAATGATAAAATTGCTTAATGTCATATTTGCATACGAAGATATAAGACGTTCACTCTCCCTTGCACTCTTCTTGAACATGTGCCAATTTGATTTGTTAATTGGAGAGATGGTGTAGAAATAGCAGCTCTGGTACTATGAAGACATAGAGACGTAATGCTATGAAGAAGCATAGGATGTAAATCTAGCTACAAAGATCATTCTCACAAGCATGCACAAGGAAAAAAGAGAGAAAAATAATGAGATTGAATATAAGAGAAATGGAGAATGATCCAATATCTTTTCATGTATTATTGATCAACATAGTGCACATAAATAATACATCCCTTATAGGTAAAATCGAGTTGTTGAGGAGACAACTCATGCTAGCTCATAAAGCATGCTTACTAAATATGATAAACCCCCATAGGTGACTAAAGCAATTTGCAAATGTGTCAAAGAGATAACGAATTGACTAAAGCATGAGTGGGTGACGATGAGTGATGGAAAGTATTGTTAATCGTGGAATTTGGAGAGAAATAATGGAGGATGAGTTGGTCACAAAAGATGTCAGTTTCTAACTTTGACTAGCTTTCCCTTATTTACTGAAAAGTAGGATAAAATTGTCTAAAGGCCGAAAAGGCCGGAAGACACAGTTTCCATTCTGGGAAGTCAATAAAGTTGGCAAACTCTAACCAGAATCGGTAAGAAGGCACTCTTGGGGTAAATATGGCAAGTGTTGACCAAGTGGTGCTAGTGGATGCCAACTACCTAGTCTAGAATATAGGAAATTAACCAGAAATGATTAATTATTATTATCCTAAGTATAGAGTGGGTTTATAGTATTCTAACACATACTTTACTATATAACATGGGGTGACAATGACATTGAAAAAGAGAAACATGACCAAATTTGCTTCTTAGAATCTAAGCCTATCAAATCTTTGAGTTAGCACATGGGGAGATATTAGTTGTGGAGTCCAAAACATAAAATGTTTGCTTAGCCGATCAAAGTCCATGATTTGCATTAAGTGGTTGAGAAGTTCTTTGTATCGTAGTCCATAGTTTGGAGATTGTGTCATCATAAAAACAAGAAAGAAGAACATAAGGATATATAATATGTGTTTTGGACGCCATCTAGAGCATTGAATCAAGAAAATCAAATGCCAATGAAATACGTGATATAAATGAAGTTGGTTTGGAAAAATGCCATGATTCTCCCTACAAAACAAGCCAGAAGATTAAGACACACACGTGATGAGTTAGCTAGCCAGAAGATTAATGTGGAACTTAGGTTGACTAGTGTTGAAATAAGGATAGAAAATGTGTCTAGTGCGCATGGGAGGATTTTGTGTAAAATATTCACCCATCTAAAGTATTATGCATCAAGTATGACCAATTTAATTCTTAGCTACTTTATTTTTTAATGAGGATTTTATGTAAAATATTCACCCAACGAAAATATTATGCATCAAGTATGACCAATTTAGTTCTTAACAACTTTATTTTCTTTTGTATAGAATAAAGATTGAGAAGAAAGATAGAAGGCCAAGAGTCAATTGGAAGGTCAAGAGTCACTCTATGTTGTACAAAGGGAACTCTGGCAATCATTTTCTATGGTCTTTCTATTTGCATGGTAAACTATTTTCGTCCTTGAATAAAAAGTCCATTGTTAGCCACACCTTTCATACTTTTGTAAATCTTTGTTTGGTTGTGAACTATTCCTCATCTCCTAGTTCTCTTGGTACTTTTAACTTTTAATATTGTATTATGTGGACTATTCTCTTGTTGCTTTATTTATTTCTCACTTATTTATTTCTTACTAACATATGACATGAAGAAAAAATTTCTCAATGGCTTATGAGCTATTATTGGTTATTCAAAGTCTTTGATTTTGCATATGGTTTAACTATAGAATATTTTCCCTAGCATTATTTGCCTTATCATGTTTCACTTAAAGTTGTTGATTTTATGACAAAGAAGTGTTCTCAATCATCAAATATTTTAAAGCTTGTGTGGAAGATGAAGGGGTTTGGCATGGGTTTATTTCTATAGGTAGTAGTGGCCCATTCCCCTTGTTATTTGTTCTAATATTGGTTTTAGTTTCCACACCTGCAAGATTAGTTAAATTGCATTTCATATTCCACTTTGCATTGATAGTTGTGTACACTTACACTTAGATTATGGCAATCAAGTCATAACTAGGGGGCTTTCCATTTCAATGGAGGAATGTCTAATTGGGCCCCTTTGTTGAGTGAACTTGTGAAGTTGACAAGAGACATCTTCTCATGTCAATATGACCTTCCTATAAGTGCTCGCTCGTATTGACACTCGACCTCTTGATCCTACTAATATTAATGTGATGTTGTTGCTATTATTGCTACTAGTATTGCTCCTTATAGTCATAATGTTGACAATGTTACTACTAATGTTAATGGTTCTACTTAGGTTCATGGCCCTAATGTTCACTTTTTTGTTGTTGATATCAAGGCTAGTTGTTTTATTGAGAGACTTGGTCATGATGTTCATGTTTTATTGTTGATTGAGTTTGGTGGTTCTGTTGATGGATTTAGCCATGGTGTTCACACTTTTGTTGTTGATATTGGGCTAATGTTTCTAATGAGGGCCTTGGATATCACGTTCACATTTTTGTTATTTATAATACGGTATGTGGTTCTACCAAGAGCAGTGGCCCTTTTATGCAAGTTAGTACTATTGTCCTTAGCACTAGCTCTAGTTGGAAGCGATATTGATGTATATATATCCTTATCATATATATTGTCCTTAGCACTATGCATATTTATTATCATATATATGTTTGATTGATGTAGTTTTATGTCATTTATGGATGTTTTATTCACATTATTGATGTTTAATTGATACTATCCATATTTGATTGCTAATATAGATGTTTTCATTCAAATTAATCTTGTACTTTGTCCATTTTAAATAATCACGCTTGTCTTAAATTTGTACATTTAATATTGCACTTCCAATGCAAGTTTAAATATAATCAGTTAAATTTAGTTTCTATACAACTTTGTGTTTACAATAAAAACAAATTATTATTAATAATAAAAGATAACATTAGTAAAATAAGATCATATACATTTTGTACCTACTCATAATAACTTCAAATAAAAATACGCTAATGTTACCATAATAATAAAATTATTATACCCAATTAAAGAGAATTAAAAAGATGATCCAAATCCATTTTCTTAATTTTTTTCATCTCTACAATTAACTTTCTTGTGAGTAAGAAATGATTGTTAAACCCTAAATATCTATTTAATTTTACTTAATGAATAATTAATTAATTAATAATATAAATAATATAATTAATTACTTTTTCTTAATTTGCAATTAAAACTTGTAAAAATTTGATTCACATCATGTACTTTTTAGGTTCTAATTGATTGGTGTGCTGACATCGTGACACTCTTTCCTCGCCTCTGCTCGCTACCATTGGGGAGGATGGGAGAATTCATCTTGGTCTGTTGGAGATGGGAACGACCAGCAGCCGGAAGCATAATAAATTCAAGCCACTTCGAACGTGGTGGTCAAGTTGGAACACTACTCTGCCTTTTTTTCATTTTTTCTCTTTTATCTGAACACTGGGCATCAGTTTTTTTATCCCTGACAGAAGCATGCAGGACTTGTTTTGCTTCCAATATAGCAGAATGTTTAGGCTAATTTAAACTCTTTGTTTTTTTTGTTTTTAAATTTTTAGGAGTATTTAGCAATTACTGCCAAACCTTTGTCTTTTTGGTTTATGGGTTGTTTTTTTCTTTATGAGAGACATGTTAATACTTTGATAATGGGTTGTTTTCTATTTATGTTTTTTTTTTTTTATATGTTTTTTTAGGAGTATTTAGCAATTACTGCCAAACCTTTGTCTTTTTGGTTTATGGGTTGTTTTTTCTTTATGAGAGACCTGTTAACACTTTGATAATGGGTTGTTTTCTATTTAGGAGAGGCCGAGCTGTCTTTATAACTTTTTTACAAGTTCTTTGATATATTTTAAATTTTAAATTACAAAAAAAATTGTACTATGTAAAATATATTGATTAATAAAAATGTTATAAATATATTAAAATATAAGTTAATAAGTTATTAATAGACATAAGAGTAGTATAAAAAAGATAAGAAAACCATAAGAGGATTATTGTTCCTACACTAGAGGTAAGCAAAATGATGGTCAAATATGGATCCAAAGAAGGTTATGATAGAAAAGGATGGAGACACAAATATCAAGAAATATTTAAAGGGGGAGGATGTCCAAGGTAAGTGAATATCAACATTTGTTCTAAAAGATATTGTAGGCTATGCTGGTGTATCTAGGCTATGGTGGTGTATCTGGAAACACTACCCTATGAGATATTGCCACTATGTATCAACTACATATGGGATAGCTATCATTCATTTATTGTTGGTAAGCTTTTACAAATCCCTGTTAACCCACTTCTTTCTGGTGAATGCTGAGGGTCATCAATATTGCATTAAGATTGCACACAAATATTTTTTGGGAAGCATCACATTCCAATACAAAGGTCATAGTAAAATTAGGCAAGGAGAAGACCATAGTGGTGCACAAATCTTTAGATATCGATTTTGGTGAATGTTTAAATCAAATTTATACAAAATGAGGGGTATAAGACTGTCACAAAAATCATATAAGAAGATATAAGGCATTAAAATTGATCAAATTTGGGTTCAAACAATAGTGACTATGTTGCGACTGTCGTTCTCAGGTTTTGTCATCGAATAACCAATTTGGGAGTTTCAGAGTTTCCTAAAACCACACACCAGCCCACATATTAGGATAACAACAACAATCATACATAACAATAACAATTCATTCTGATACGATATCTCTCTTGGAATTCATACCGTCAATGTACTTCCATTTTGTAGGGCTCAACTGTCCCTTACCATTTCTAACCCTGTCAGTCAGTCTCATAACAAAATGTCGTGTAATAATTGACATATACATACATATTTTGTTAATACTAACAACAATATAATCATTTGTACCATGCATATGGAATCATAATCATTTACTTGAAACATAACTTTAAATTGGTATCCACGTACCATTATCTATTAAATATTCATGCTAGAGACGTAATCAAAACATGATCATAATTCATAATATTAACACCACACACACATATATAATTTCTGTAAAATAATAGATCCATATGTCCACAGAGTCATCGATTAACGAAGTCCCACAATAGTAAGCATATACAACAAGTAATGATAGTCTAGGTAATAAGATCAAAACAGGGCGTTACACGAGGTATCCTTGTTTGTTGGGATACCTCACCCCTTATTCTCATTCCCACATTCCTTTTTTACAGGGAAAAGACACCATATTTAAACTTTTGTTTTTTTTTTTATGTTTTTTTAGGAGTATTTAGCAATTACTGCCAAACCTGTGTCTTTTTGGTTTATGAGTTGTTTTTTTCTTTATGAGAGACCTGTTAATACTTTGATAATGGCTTGTTTTTTATTTAGGAGAGGCCGATCTATTTTTATAACTTTTTTACAAGTTCTTTGATATATTTTAAATTTTAAATTGCAAAAAAACTTGTACTATGTAAAATAAATTGATGAATAAAAATGATTATAAATATATTAAAATATAAGTTAATAAGTTATTAATAGACATAAGAGTAGTATAAAAAGGATAAGAAAACCATAAGAGGATTATTGTTCTTACACTAGAGGTAAGCAAAATCATGGTCAAATATGGATCCAAAGAAGGTTATGATGGAAAAGGATGGAGACACAAATATCAAGAAATATTTTAAGGGGGAGGATGTCCAAGGTAAGTGAATATCAACATTTGTTCTAAAAGAAATTGTAGGCTATGGTGGTGTATCTAGGCCATGGTGGTGTATCTAGAAACACTACCCTATGCGATATTGCCACTATGTATCAACTACATATAGGATAGCTATCATTCATTTATTGTGGGTAAGCTTTTACAAATCCCTGTTAACCCACTTCTTTTTGGTGAATGCTGAGGGTCATCAATATTGCATTAAGATTGCACACAAATATTTTTGGGAAGTATCACATTCCAATACAAAGGTCATAGTAAAATTAGGCAAGGAGAAGACCATAGTGGTGCACAAATCTTTAGATATCGATTTTGGTCAATGTTTAAATCAAATTTATACAAAATGAGGGGTATAAGGCTGTCACAAAAATCATATAAGAAGATATAAGGCATAAAAATTGATCAAATTTGGGTTCAAACAATAGTGACTGTGTTGCGACTGTCGTTCTCAGGTTTTGTCATCGAATAACCAATTTGGGAGGTTTAGAGTTTCCTAAAACCACACACCAGCCCACACATTAGGATAATAACAACAATCATACATAACAATAACAATTCATTTTGATACGATATCTCTCTTGGAATTTATACCGTCAATGTACTTCCATTTTGTAGGGCTCAAATGTCCCTTACCATTTCTAACCCTGTCAGTCAGTCTCATAACAAAATGTCATGTAATCATTGACATATACATACATATTTTGTTAATACTAACAACAATATAATAATTTGTACCATGCATATGGAATCATAATCATTTACTTGAAACATAACTTTAAATCGGTATCCACGTACCATTATCTATTAAATATTCATGCTAGAGACGTAATCAAAACATGATCATAATTCATAATATTAACACCACACACACATATATAATTTCTGTAAAATAATAGATCCATATGTCCACAGAGTCATCGATTAACGAAGTACCACAATAGTAAGCATATACAACAAGTAATGATAGTCTAGGTAATAAGATCAAAATGGGGCGTTACACGAGGTATCCTTGTTTGTTGGGATACCTCACCCCTTATTCTCATTCCCACATTCCTTTTTTATAGGGAAAAGACACCATATCCATCAACGACTGCCACACAAAGTCGCAGTGTTCATTCTTCTCGGAATGGAATAGAGAGATTACCGTGATTATACTGATCCAGAGGTAAATCATCGAGAGGATAAATCCACCCACACAATTCTCACTACCATAAAACATGCTCGCACGTTAGAGGTCTGGACACTGTGTAAGGAAAAGGGGCATCGGGATGCCATAAAATCCATCACATGGTCTATTGCTAGTGAGTGGATCCCAAGAGCACGAAAAGCATCATTCCCTCCTCCTAAATAAATGTTGCCATAATACAAGAGATTCTGGCATCCAAAAAATTCCCCACTATTCTTGGAGCTTTTTCTTGAATCTTTTTTGATGAATCCCACAGTATTCCAAATTTTCCTTCTTGGGATAGGAGCATTTAAAACTGAAAACAAGTGGACCATTTGATAGAAGGAGGAAGATGATTGATCGATAATTCTCCTTGTCTCAACCACGAACCTCTATTTGCTTCCCGGTCCACCTTGACATTATTTTTTTACCTTATATGGAAGAAGTTGACCTTAGAGAGAACTTGGATGTGGGTAAGAATACTCTTTTGAAGTCTCCATTTTTCTTTATGTTTCCCATCTTGAATATTTTTCATCTTCTCGATGACGATACATGAATCTACAAAGACTTGGAAGTTGTACAACTTAATTTTTTTCATGGCTTCCATCCCCTGCACCAATGCAACCCATTCTAGTTGATTATTAGTCCCATTCCCCAATCCCCATGCAAATGATAAAATATTATTCCCTTGGTAGACAAAAATTACCCTCGTCCCCTCGCACCTACCTCCCAAGAATATTAATAAACTATTTTTTAAGAGATATATAATTACTTGAGATTACAAATCACTATAATCTAGTTGTGTGCATCCTTACCATACAATTAGTTTCATTTTTAATATTTGTTTATTTATTTTATTTTTTTCAATGAAAGAAATTTTTATTTATTTGTAAATTATTCTTATTACTAATTTTTTTAAGAGGTAGGTTATAAGTAACTTTGGTGTTAATTTCACTTTTTATTCAAGGTATTTCTGGACGAAGGCTTCGACGGAATTTTTTGTGAGCTTAACAACGAACACAAATGATTTTTTTGAAAACTTCAGAAAAAATACGCTTTTGCGCTATTAAATCTTAAGGGGTCTATTCAAGAAAGGGATATTAGCATCATTATTTGTTTGAATGAAGACACCAATTACATTAATTTCTAATTGGCCAATCAATTAATCATTCCAAAGCCAAGTATAATAAAAAGGAATGACATTTTTGGCAATGAATATAAAATTGAGGACTTAGTTATAACAATTGATGGTTATAAATACATATTTGAATTCAATGTCATTGTTATGTATAAAGGAGAGGTTGACCTAATTCTTGCTTCAAATTGGTTAGAATCGCTAGGTACATTCATTTTGAATGCTAAGATTTTTTGTTGGCATTCTCGTATAGAAAGAAGAAAATGACATTACAATATGTTACTATGAAGTCATGCTCAATAGTACCCTCACCAGAAGACCTGAAGGATACATCAGAAGTGATCCTTCAAGATAGCTAGAAGTCAATACAAATGTTGCAAGATTGACATAAAGAATGTGACAAGGTCATCACTAAAAACAAAAATAAATTTATCACCTGAAGAATCATAGTCAAAATTTGATCGTATAGATTGAGATGTTAAAAATGACAAAAGTCACTACAGAACAAGGAACTTGGAGAACAAGTAATCTAGTTATGTGCATCCTTACCATACAATTAGTTTCTTTTTTAATAATTGTTTTTATTATCAATGCAAGAAAAAATTATTTATTTGCAAGATTGGCATAAAGAATGTGATAAGGTCATCACTAGAAAAGCAAAGAATCTTCTCGCCTTAAGAATCATAGGAAAATTTTGATCGTATAGATTAATATTTTAAAAAATGACAAAAAGTCATTGCAGAACAAGTAACTTCGAGAAACTCACTAAAAAGGAAGCATTTATTAACACAGAAACAATGACTAAACCTATGGAACTAGAGGAGTTGTTGGACGTAAAAAACCCCAATTCGTGGGCAAAGAAACGAATACAGTTATAGTCAACATCACAACTCATAAAGATACACATCCATTTGAAGTAAATATATCTTTAGATGTCTAAGTACAAACAATGGAAAATCCAAGTGCACTCACCAATAGAGGTTCAATAATCAACAAGGTGACTCAGACATATGAATAGGATTCAATACCAAAGTGAACCAGGAAGATACTACAAGTATGAGGAATAATTATGCTACAAAGACGCCTTATCAACACCCTAATCACATAAATTGTCACTTCAACTAGTCAGTCTATCAACATCGATCTAAGAAACCACAAATAGTTTATGCTCCAAAGAATTTGAATAAAAAAATAGTTGGACCATGCCAAGGTAAAAGTCATATTGGGAATTAAAATACACCAGGTTTTGTCCAAGGAAACCATGAATACCCAATTCCATAGAAGAACTAAGAATAGTAAAACAATTTTTTTCAATGCTTCGCAACTCATGGTTTTGTTTGTCAAGTATCCCAATTACCAATGCAAAAGATCATGAGAAGACATTACAAGCAAGAACAAGGGATACGTCTTTCAACAAATCATGCTTTGAGGACAAATCATTTGTAAGGGGAAGGCAATGCAACAAACTTAAATATTAAATCAATTATAAATACTCAACATTAATAAATAAAATAATAATTAATAAATAAACACTAATAACTAAAGATGACTAAGGGATGAAACCCTTTGCAAATAGTTGCCAAGGTGCCTTTAAGATTTGTATATATGACACTCTCTTTGTATTGTATCATATCATATCACATTTTATAGATTTATTATAGACTTGTATTTAATGGATTATAACCTCCTGCCATACTTAAATTGGATATTCAACAATTAAGCTATTAAGAAACAAACAATGTTAGTTTAAGGAGGCAAGCATGATCATGATATATCATTGATTCCAAGCAGTTAACCACCAAATGTAAACCTATATATACACCCATTTGTACAAAATAAATGAAATTGGAAGGATAAACCAAGAGCTAAGAGCTACTGGAGGAGGGATTCATTTTTCCCAACACTATCCCATAATCATCCCCAGCGATCATGGTTTTAAAGCAAAAAGGGAATGGGTGCATGTGTCCTAATTTTTGTTCCTTTGCATGGAACAAGTGACATAAAAAGATTTTGAATTTTTAAAGCATGTCATGTGCACCACTATGGTCTTCTCCTTGCCTGATTTTACTATGACCTTTGTATTGGAATGTGATGCTTCCTAGAAAAGATTTGTATGCAATCTTAATGCAATATTGATGACCCTCAACATTCACCAGAAAGAAGTGGGTTAACAGGGATTTGTAAAAGCTTACCCACAATCAATGAATGATAGCTATCCTATATGTAGTTGATACATGGTGGCAATATCTCATAGTGTAGTGTTTCTAGATACACCACCATAGCCTAGATACACAAGCATAGCCTACAATATCTTTTAGAACAAATGTTGATATTCACCTACCTTGGACATCCTCCCCTTTTAAATATTTCTTGATATTTGTGTCTCCATCCTTTTCCATCATAACCTTCTTTGGATCCATATTTGACCATGATTTTGCTTACCTCTAGTGTAGGAACAATAATCGTCTTATGGTTTTCTTATCTTTTTATACAACTCTTATGTCTATTAATAACTTATTAACTTATATTCTAATATATTTATAATCATTTTTATTCATGAATTTATTTTACTAATAGTACAATTTTTTTGTAATTTAAAATTTAAAATATATCAAAAAACTTGTAAAAAAGTTATAAAGACAGACCGGCCTCTCCTAAAGAGAAAACAACCCATTATCAAAGTATTAATAGGTCTCTCATAAAGAAAAAACAACCCATAAACCAAAAAGACAAAGGTTTGGCAGTAATTGCTAAATAATCCTAAAAAAACTAAAAAAACAAAAAGTTTAAATTAGCCTAAACATTCTGCTATATTGGAGGCAAAACAAGTCCTGCATACTTCTGTCAGGGATTAAAAAACTGATGCCCAGTGTTTAGATAAAAGAGAAAAAATGAAAAAAAAAAGGCAGAGAAAGACGATAAGCATCCGAGTAGTGTTCCTGATTAGGTAACAGCAAAGAAGGTATTATGTGTTGTAGAATTATTTTTAACCAAAGATTAAGGAGAGAGACCACAGTGAAGAAATATCATCTCTACATAATACCATACATCACGATGAATGGCAAATCAAGAAGTCTTAGTGGAGGAAACATAGATCCTGCATGAATTCAAATCTAATTCGTTAGTGTTTGGTAAAGAGTTGAGTGGACGGACATCCCTAAATGAATTTTTTTTGCACCATATGTTATGGACAATGGGAATTGAGATTTGTTATTGATTGAATTTAGCAGTTCTGTTATGAAACACATTCACACAGGCTCTATGCAATTGTAAGTGAATACACATGGGAAATTCTCTTGAAGCAGTAATAGATGTGTAATTTGTTGCAGTCATGCATACTGACTGAGTTTTTGGTAGTTAGTTTGCATCTATCTTATGAGTTATTGTTTAGTGACAAAAGCTCTATTATTCTAAGCTGGTATAATGTTCCCATTGATTGGATTGTTCTCTTTGCCATCAAATTACAGAAAATTCTATTTCATATCATTTTGTTAGCTGTCATTCTTTGTCGTCTATACAGATAGATGGTTCTTTTGTGTTTGACTACATTATTAAAACAAGTGGAAATAGCAACATAGTTGCTAAGTACCTGCCTCTTAAGAAAAGTTTCAAGAAAAAGAAAATAGTAATAGGTTGAATATAATAATAAAAAAGTAACAATAGATGTAGCAAAAAGATGTTCTATGAAACCACCACCAATGTTAGATGGATGACTTCATACTCTTTGAAATAGTGGTGTAATCTGCCTAGTTCGCCCCAGCATTCTATTTCCTCTTCTGTAAATACATTCCAGCCTCCTGAGTTTGACTTTTCCTTGTATATGCTTTCCTTTCCTAAGCATTATGATTTAGAAAAACAGATAGCTGAACTTGACTTAGCGTTTGCTGGAACTCAGCCATATCAATACCAGATCAGAGAACAGCTAAGATCAGAAAAATCCTTGCTGCTAGAACAACTTAAAGGCAAACAGAAAGTCTCAGAGAAACAGAGAGAAGAGTTGCCTCATAAAGTAGTTAGCTTTCATGAGCCAGCAACTGTTTACAAGGCTTATCCAGATAAGCATGAAAGAAGGCAACATTATAGACTCTCAACAAGAGAAACTCTGAGAGTTATGGTAAAAGAAAAGCAGCAACAGATCAAGCAGCTTTGTACAGAAGTCAGTGAGCTCCAAGATCATATAAAGATCTTAGACGCTGAAGAAGAACATTCTTCAGAAGAAGAAGTGAATAAGTTCATTAAAGGAGCCATGGACAGAGAAGTAGAAATTGTAGATACTCCTGAAGAGACTGAACAGATTGTAAATACTCAGCCGAGTCTGTTCTTAATGTCAGGTCCAAAACTGTATATACAAATTCAGTTTGATTTGCAAGAGTTCAAGCCCTACACTCTTTCTTGTCAGATTGACTCTGGTTGCCAGGTCAATTTAGCTAAAGGTTCTGCACTACCCTTTTATTACTGGGAGAAGACATTTGGCAGTGGAACTGCTATCCATGGTACCCCAGTACCTATAAGAGGGAAAGCTGAAATTGTTCCAGTCGTATTCGGCAAAGCTCAGAGCAAGCTCACATTCTATAGACCGGATGAATTAAAAGACGATTGCTTATTAGGTTCTGATTTCTTACATCAAGTCAGTCCCTATACAGTAGACCATTATCAGATGACTTTCACTTGTTACATTAACAAAAGGAAATTTGTTCTTCCTTTGTCCTTTACTAGTGAAGTCAAGTGCAAAACCATAACAGAACCAGAAGATGCTAGTATTCCTCGACTAACAAAAATGGAAAGGGCAATAGCTTATTCAGAAACGCATGGTGAGAAAATGTTAAAAGATATTTCTGATAAGCTTCGAAAATAATGTTGTTCTGACAGCCCTAATGCTTTCTGGAAGCGAGAAAAGTACTTCGTGACATTGCCGTATGATCCGCTCCAGAAGATCAAACCTATGAAGGCTTCTGCAAGAGTTATGACCCCTTCAGAAAGAGAGTTCTGTAAAAAAGAGATTGCAGAATTATTAGAGAAAGGACTCATTGAACCTTCAAAAAGTCCTTGGGCATGCCGTGCCTTCGTGGTCAATAAGCATTCAGAACAAAAGAGAGGAAAACCAAGGTTAGTGGTTAACTTCAAGCCACTAAATGCTATACTCTAGAAAGTCAGGTATCCTTTACCTGATAAATCCAGTTTGTTGCAGCGTATAACAGGGAATACTAGATCTTTAGTAAATTTGACTTGAAATCTGGTTTCTATCAGATTGGCATTGAAGCTAAAGATAGATTTAAAACTGCATTTGTGGTTCCACATGGTTTGTACCAGTGGAAGGTTCTCCCTTTCGGTATCAATAACGCTCCATCTGAGTTCCAAAAGAGGATGGAAGATATCTTTAGAGATTATCCATGGATGTTGGTTTTTATTGATGACATACTAATCTGTTCCCACAACTTGCAGGAGCATCTCAAGCACCTGCAAATCTTTTATGATTTGGTATACAAACATGGATTGGTTCTCTCTGAACCAAAAATGGAGATTGGAAAGACCAAGATAGAATTTCTCGGATTAAAGATAAATAAAGGCATGGTAGTACTGCAAAATCATGTTCTTCAGAGCTTCAAGAAATTTCCTAATGAGATTATGGATAAAACACAACTTCAGAGATTTCTTGGTTCGCTCAATTATATCAGACCGTTCTATCAAGGACAAGCCGCTGATATTATTCTGCTTCATAGCAGATTACGAAAGAATCCGCCTGCATGGTCTAAAGAAATGACTGCAGCTGCCAAAAGGATAAAAGAGAAAGTTATGAAGCTACCAGCATTAACTTTGCCTATGGGAAAAGGCAATCTGATCATTGAAACATATGCATCTGCCCATACATGGGGTGGAGTTTTACTCGAAGCCATTGATCAGAAAGAACATATCTGTGGTTATGGTTCGGGATCATTTAAAAAGGCTGAACTCAATTATCCCTCTAGCCATAAAGAAATATTGGCAGTCAAGAAGACTGTACAACATTTCATTCTCTTCCTTGAGCCCGTAAAGTTTATCATCAGGACTGATTTAAAAATTATGCCTGGAATGCTGAAGAATGAAACTGTAATGGCAGAAAATAATAGTCGCATATTAAAATGGTTTATATGGTTGTCTAACTTTGATTATGAAATTGTGTATAAACCAGGCTATCTTAACTGCCTTGCTGATATGTTGACCAGGGAGTCAGCAGAGGACTTGAAATATCTTTAGCCTACATTAAACATGTTTGATCCAGGGGAATCAAGCTCTGGTCCTGCCAGAAGACGAATGAGGAGAGAATTGAAGACATAAAAAGATGCAGTAGACAAGCCAAAGACCCATGAAGAGTTGCTGCAAAAAGAAGGTTTGTTTATCCTTCCCTGGGATGGTACATTACCTAGGAATGTTCGTATTGAGTCTCTGGAATATGCTTCAATAGATGAAGCAAAAAGGTTTCTGCAGTTAACATTAATCAAGAACATCCAGTCATCTCCCTTGAAGTTGACGATACTTGAACGATGGGAGAAAGAAGCTTTCTTTAGCTTTGCAGATGCCACCGGCAAACTCCGAGACTGCCCAGAGGTGTGGACAGACTACAATGATCATGATCATCTCTGGTATATTGATCTCTGCGTAGGAAATCTCACATGGACTTCCTATAATCTCATTTTACAATGCTGCAGAGAAAATGATACTGTTGTAATATTCGCCGACCCAGCAAATCTCAAAGCAAACGCTAAATGGTCGGGTTGGACAGATGTTTTCCTTGATAAGTTCTGCCCTAGAAATGATTGGGAAAGCCGCAGAGCAAATTTCATCCTTCATCTTAAAGCAGATCTTGAAGTCGCCAACCAGAGAGAGCTTTGGTTTAAATTCAAGCTTCATTTTGAAGGAGGTACCTATAAACCGCTTGAGCACCGTATGTATGTCCACCAGAAAGTCATACGGAGAAATGTAGAAGGAGACCACATAGAGTCACAGGTAACTATTCGTGACATTCCTTTGGACTTCAAGGTTGAGTCAAAGTTTCGCGGAGAGTTCATATGCGAACCACTAGAAATATTCCAAGGTTCCAATGTACAATGTTGTTTCTCTCCTTGGTTATACTCGCTTCCTTCTAACAATGATGTTCCAAATTCTCCCGTCCAAGATGCTCAAGGATACGACTCCCCAGAAAATGACGACAAATGGGAGTATCTTCAAGGCCGTGACCCATACGATTGAAAGCAGTGGTGGGCCTCATGAAGCCTGAGTGGGCCAGGTTTGCCCCACATTGATTCCGCCGCGGGCCGGATGACAAGCTCCGCTGTGTAAATAGTAGTTTAGATGCTGTCGTGGGCCAGCTATGCTCCACCTTGTTTTATGCTGTCTGATTGCCGGTCTATCATAATGATTCTTCGGGTCCCCATAATTCCACTGGCTAATTAAGGGACGAGATAATGGAAGTGGTAGTCCCCACTTTCCACCCCGATGATTCGGATATGACTGTTAGTTGTAGGTTTCCGCTACCGGATCTCTTTATGGCCGGTTAGTGCCAGTAAGTGTTCACCAGTTGCACCAGCTTGAATGCTTTAAATAAACCTCTCGGGCTCATTGTTGATTATCATATTCGGAGATCACATCCCGAGTCTTAGAGAGCTCTGCAAGTTCTTAGTGTGTCAGTCTGAGCAAGTAGTCTGCTCGGCTCTAGGTTGCATTCTGTTTGTGTCGAGCGCTGTGTATGCTCTCCCTCTGCGCCTTAGTGCGATCAGCTGGGATAAAAAATAATGATCTCAAGTTGTAAAGAGTCTGTAAACGACTAAGTAGCGTATGCTCTCCCTCTGCACTTCGAGTGACCAGCTGGGATCAGAAACTACTTCTGTTCGTCTGTTATAGTAAAGTCATGATCTTCATTGATCAAGTTTGTAAGCATACTGTTCATTCGGCTCTGTAAATGTACTGTTACTCGGCCCTATAAATATACTATTCATGTTACTGTTCACTATAATACCATTGGTCATTGCTATTTGCATTGTGTTAATTTATGTTATTTCCCACATTCTGTTAAGAGAAGTTTTAAATATTGTTGAAGATAACATTAATATCCCAGAACAAGTTTGAAAAGTGTGTCGATCCTACTTCAATTGGAGGCCTAATAAAACAACCATTGAGTTTGCACAAAATTATATAATTTAAAAGTTGGGTTAGTGAGCATAAATATGTGTTGCACTACAAGTAGTCAATAAAAGTTACGGATCCCATTGAAAAAATACACTTCCCCAAATTCCAGAGAGCTTAAAGTTAAAAACATGTCACAAACAAAATTTATTAACAAACATATCAAAAGACATAAAATCTGAATTAAATAGCTTAACTAATTCTTCTAATGCTATTTTATAGC
>LPNX010116383.1:0-29767 GCA_001517045.1 Pseudotsuga menziesii
GCTTTTAGTGGGATTTTCAGGGAAATATGGTAGGCAAATGGACAAATGAGCCACGTAGTGGGGTAGATGAGGTAGTTAACCATTTTTGGGTGTTAACAGCCCTAAACGACATTTTTTTGGCATCGAATGGTCAGGAAAATATGAGTCCATCTTAGACTTGATATTTGTCATCTACGGATGTAGTCCTTAAACATATCTTTCTAATGATGTATCATGCATGTCAAACAGAGGTAGTATGCTAAAGTTACGACCCTGGGAAATTGATGTACCAAGTTACCCAACGGGGCCGACATTAAGGCGTTTCACCTCCTAGGGTTAGGTTTTTGGATGTGTAGGGTTTCCATTGTTTCTCAATAATATATAGGCCTTCGAGCCTCATTGTAATAGAGAGTTCAGAGGCATGTAGCCGCCACATCTCTTCTTAGAGATAAGCTACCAGCACTCTAGCTAGTTTATTTCCATTATGTATGTAAACAAGTTTCAGTTATTGATTAATGAAATGAAGTGTTATTTCCATTGCATATTTGTTTCTATGGTTATTTGTGTATTCTGTTGCATTCCTGCATAAATCCAGATCAAATGTAGAAGTTCCTACCACTAAAGGACTCACATATGTTATACTTATGGGCATTGTATGTTGAAATCTAAAGCAAACTTCAAATGGACTATGCTATGTAGAATTGTGTTGAGCTCTAGTATAGTTGTGTTGTATGAAAGTCAAATTCTCATCCCAAGTATGTGGATGCCTATGATCTTACACACTTAGAAAATGGAAAATAGTCTAATTCACAACCTTCATATGTTCATTAATATGGGGGAGAAAGGTTGTAGTCATGCTTAGACTTGCATCAAGCATGTCTCGAAGAGACTCCTAAGAGTTGGAGATGAATATAGAATTTATGTTGCTAGTAATAGATATGGGCAATCCAAACCATAAAGGTAGGAACTTGGGGTGATGTGGACTGGGAAGCCAGTGAGGTAGAATCCCACATTCTACAATCATGGGGCCTGTCACGTTGATCGCATCTAGACATAACCCGGAACGGATCGACCAAAACGATGCTCAGTGCAGTCAAATGGGAGCCTCCTCCTACAAGCGTTTTCAAGCTTAACTTCGACGGCACATCGAAGGGAAACCCCAACTTGGCAGTTTAACACCTCGGTTTTGACCTCGTTTGCATTAAAATGTATATGATGTATATATTGTAATTAATCGTGGTGTGGAGCTAAAGGCAAAAGCCCCACCATCGATTTGTCATTTTATGTTCCGACGATTAAAGTTGTTGTCGAAGGTATATTTCATGCTAGCTAGCACATTATAATTTTTGGGCATCATGTAAATATGCAATTTAATTAAAAACCCACAACCAGCTATGTCTATGCAACAAATAATGAGATGGGGGCATGATTTTCCTAAGGATAAGGAGGGGGAAATATTTAACCTTTGGGGCCAATGGGGAAAATCCAAATGTCAAAGGGAGAACCCATCAAACCCTCAACTACCCATTTTTTCTTTTGTGCCCAATCATTTAATTCTTCCAAAATATGGTTGAGTTAGTTAATGCATGGGAATGGGGAAGAGTATGGCAGTCAAAAATTCGAATTGAAGAAGTCATTAGATTTTGGAAAACGTTTTTTCTTACTTGTGGGGCAAGTAAATGCTTGGGAATGCATACCCAAGCCATTACTCACCCATTACTTCCATTTTCCTCACCCATTCTCCTTCACGTTGGCTTCCTTCATGTAGTTGAAGTTCTCGGTGTGTTATCATTCACGTTATTGCTAATTTTCCTCATATTTGCATGCTCAGATTTTTTTTTTGGTTATTATTCAGCTAGTGGGTAAGAAAGATTTGCATTCTCATGTGTTTTCATGGATTCCCCAATGGTTGGGCATCGTTTTTACCTTGCTGAGTGGCCAAGAAGCTAGATTCACAATTTTGGATTTTATGGCAGTCGTTTTGGATCCCGTATTGCCATAGTCACCTTCAGAAATCAAAACACGATTTGGGTTTTTGCATAGGTCGATTTTGGCCCTAGGAAGTCATTAAATGATTGTTGAAATCGTATTTCTCTCCCTGGTGTTTTCTCCATTTGCAAATCCATTTTTGGGTTTCCCAACGTTTTTCCTAGGGACAGGTAATTGGTATTTTGTTGTATGTGCACTCTTTCCTTGGTCTGAGTTGTTATACTATTTGATTTGGTCTAAATCAGTTAAGAGTGGAAGAGGTAATTTGCCTGATAAGTCTAGTGCATGAGGAACCTCATTGAGAGATCTTGAGGGCTGATTATTCCTTACTGCACATCTTGAATAGCACTGGAAGGAAATGCATAGCCTGAGGGACTGTACAACAGAGAAGGGGATGATTCCTTGTGTTGGATGTGTATGTGGTGGGAAAGCCAATTAAGATCTTGTGCAGGTGTCCATAGCTCTATGGTTGAGCTCACTAGTTTAGCAACAAGCCTTTCCATCCCCTTGGCAGTCTGATAAACCCAAACATAGCTTTGGCTTGACTGAGTTTTGACATATCTTTGGTTATGTGTGAGCCTGCTAGTTTCCTTTTCCTTGGGGAAATCATTCCCAACTCGGGGGTGGTGGTGTTGCTGAGAGATTAAGGAGCACACTGGCCTATGGTTAGGTGGAACGTTGCAACCGCATAGCTGGTTGCGGGAAACTTCATTCAAAGATAAGTATTCTTGTGAATTTACCCATGCAACTCTATTGTTTATATGAATTACGATGAACATGTTGAAAAGTGTTGAATGCTTGAATTAAATGTAATTGCTTCCATTGAGTGTTAATTCTTTATGCATCTGTGTATCTTGGTTCAATGCATTTTATTTTACACTTTGTGGGGCTAAATGCCTAAGTAGATAGTATTATGGTAGCATCCTCTTCACCAGTTGGAGGGTCGGGGACATTACAGACAGGTTATGGGTTCATTGTGTGGGATAGCAGAGGAAAGATGATGGGATTCAACTTTGGTTTCATCGGATGGGAGACCATTAACGCGGCCAAGATAAAAGGCCTCTTGCAAGGGGTTATAATGCTTAAGGAAAAATGTTGGACGCCAATTATCATTGAAGGTGATTCATAGGTAGTTATTCAAATGGAAATTAAGCTCCAAAATGGTACTCACAGTGCCAAGGTGGTGCAGTCATGACGATTGGAAGGAAGGGTGGAGAAACTCCAGGGGGTCCTGCGCGAGGGGTTGACAACTAGCTTTAGTCATGTTCGACGTCAAGGGAATAAGGTGGTTGACCAACTGGAGAACTTGTGTACAGAAACATGTCAAGCTATCAAAGATAAAGAGTGGAGTGAGGTGACTGATGAGACAGGGCGAGCCAGCTGCGTAAACCTCACAACTCAGGACATGCAGGGTAATCATGACACAAAGCGGGACGAACACCAGGCAGACCTAGATATCTAATATGGGCACGTGGATTAATGATGGATGGGTGAATGGCCATGTGAAGGGCATGCGGTATTTAATTATGCCTCAAGCCAACTCCAAAACACCATCTTTTCAAGGGATTAAAAGCATGAGTGATAGCATAAGCAAATCTGGCTTCATGTGTGAGAGTTATTTGACCCAGACTATGGACTGTACCCGCAACATCATGGTTTGCAGTGTTGAAATGATGTCCCTAATTAGGAACCTATTATTTAGAGAGGTGTGGGTGATGGTAGTTGCTACACTAGCCATCTGTATTATGTTGTTTCTATAACAAGATTCTCTGGAAAGAGGAGGGTGCGATATCCTGTGAAGGTTCTGTGCAGGTGGGGTGGTGAGAATATGGACGACCATAAAGGGAAGGGGAAGCGCTCGGTTAGTCAAGAGGAGGAGTCTGGAAGGGGCTCATGAGCTCGACGTAAGGCTCCATGGGAGGAAAGGATGTATGAGCTTGAGCTCCTTAGCGAAATTCAATAGAGGTTCAATGACTCAAAAAAATGGTTGTGGGATGAGTTTGATAGAGATATTCTTCAGGAAGAATGTCAGAAGGTGGAAGAGTGGATCCTTAACCCTGCGAATTATGTAGGTAGGGCCAGTATGTATGAGAAGATCGTGGCCCTATTATGGGTCATGGAAAATCTTGTCAGATGGGCAACATGTGACAAGGAAGCAATGGATGAAGCAGCTGGGAAAATAGACCAATGGCGAGTAGCAGTAACTGCGGATATCAACCAGTTGAACATTAAGGTGGACATGCTCCTGAAGAGGCTTCGGGTGCTGGTTCCTCTAGCTCCGCCTATGGTGATGATTCCAAAATCAACAGAGGAGGGATTACACCAAGGTGGAATTCCAGATCTTCCTTATATCCTGCTTTGAGTGGTCATGTATGATGGATCCTATGTGTGTTGTGGATCAACATTGGCATGCATGCATTCTCAGATTGGATGTAAACTTGTTTTTAGTATTCAGTGGGCATCGTTCTACAATAGTCCAGAAGGTTTTGTTGAAACAGTTAAAAAGCGGTGTTGTGTGTTTTCATAAACTTTCTGTATCTTAGTCTTATGGAGATTGCTACTGTAAGGGTTTTATGGGTGACTTTTTGTAGGAAGGGCTAGGTAGAGGACGAGGTTTTGGCCTAGACCGATGGATTTGGGATGCAAATTTCTATTTTGCTGATAATATATTGAAAGACTTCTTACTTACAAAATAAAATAGATATGGGCAATCCAAAATTGACTTAGATGTGAGTAAATAAAGTTTGATTGTGCCATGCGTTAATTCAATCTTCTTACAATAAATGCATATGGATTACCATATTCAAGAATTGATTGACCACAACAAATATTGCTTCATGGTTATGGTGATTGATCAAGAGTGTGTTAGAAAATCCATGAAGACAAATTTTCATATACAAAGGAATGGATCATTACTTTGTATTAGTTAGTTTGCAATGGCTAGGCAACAAAACCCTTTATATATTTGTCCAAGTTGTGCGAGAGTGAAACCAGTTAAAATGTATATGGAATATTTCTACAATATTGTGCATGAGCAAGTGAGTTGTTGACTTGGAGTAATGTGCCTCCCAAATAATCTTGTCATGTTTGTTTTTTGGAACACGTGGTTTTCCAAGCCCAAACAACAAGTTGTCATGCAAATAAAAACATAGTCATGTGGTACCTTGGAGCATTATTTGTAAATACATACAAATGCTAAATTTGCATCATGATGGCATCGTTAATCTCATTGTTGATGTCCATAAATGTCCAAGATAGACAATAAATCATAAATCGGTGGTTGATCTAAGTAATTCGTTATATACAATTGATCCTTTAATAATTGTGTTTGGTCACTAATTGGAGTTATAGTTAGTATGCCATCGACTTTAATGAGTGCATACTCTGCAACTTGATTTCTGTCTACGTAGACCAGAAATTCTTATGATCAAAATGTACAACAATCTATGTACCCAAGAAATAACTATGCCATTTTTTAATTGTTTGGAAGATTCCATAAAGCTCTTGGCCATATGTTGCATGTTTCATGATGACACCATTGAAGTATCCATATTAATGTGACTAATTGTTTGTGTCTTAAGAGAATAGTTATGAGTATATACTTTGATGTGTTAACCTGGATATGAAAGTGTTTTGCAGATTTGAAGGGGTGCAAGACTAGTGTAAAATATAATCTACACTTCAATTCTTTCAGTGATTGATGTGGTGTTGTTTTCTATTACAATACAACCTTATTGGCATTGACGTGCAAGAGGGGGTGGAGAGGATGTGCAATGTGAGAGAAATGCAAATGTGTTGTAGAATTTTTCCAAACCTAGAGAGCTTGATAATTTTGCGAGGTTGGTGGGGCAGGCCAATCACATAATGCATGAAACTTCTCTAGATTTACATGCACACTTGTATGGCTATCAATAAAGTTGAGGTACATGATTTGTCATGAAAAAACATATTTCTCTAAGTTTCATGAAACTTGTGGTACTTTTACATGAGGGTATAGGACGCAGTCGATTTATTGGAGGTGTGCATTCCATGTCTTGCTAAAAATCAACACATCATTAAGATAAAAAACAATAAGTTTATATGTGAATGGTTGCATAACATCATTCATAAGGGGCATGAATGTTATAGGTCTATTAGTTAGGGAAAATGGCATCACCAACCACTCATACAACCCATCCTTAGCTTGGAAATGTTGAGACCATAAGAGGGAGAAGAAGGATCTAATGTAATCACCAACAACATGAACCATATAAACCACATCATAAAGAGAACAAAAGATGAACCCATTAATAACAAAGACACAATATATGGTGTCTGTAGGCTAAAAAATTATACTCATAGGTTAAAGAACCAACCATTGTGAGTCAATACAATGAGATGACACACATAATATCTTGAGTTGTGTATTTATATGCAATTCAAGTGACTTGTCCCTTCAGTAAGGGAGGCATCCCTTCAAAGGGGGTCATGGATCCACAAAAAAAGGGTACACACCCCAAGAGGATAACTAATCTAACTTATTCAAATATATAAAATTACCATAAAGGGGGCACTTTTCATAAATGACCACATGAAAAGATTACCATCATTATAACACCCTTTCCTCATTAATCTTAACATGGGGACATGAAGAAGGATGATAAAATACAAAGGAATGAGTGGACATACCCAACTAAATAGAGATACAATCATAGTTGAAAATATAAAGGAGAGTGGGTATGAGATGAACCAACTCAAATACTAGTGTGGTTAGGTATACATAGATCTAACCATTATCATTGGAATGCTTAACTCCTAAGGAAATGCCACCATTGAAGTACTCATTGTCTGGAGACACACAACACTAATATGACCATCTAACAAGAAATTGTTGAAACCAGGCATGAGTATAAGAGAGAAAAGTAAGTGGGCATACTTGACACAATGTAAATTCATCCATATCTAGAAGAAGAGAGAGGATTTGTGATGACCCAACTCAATACAAAAGTGGACCCAATGAGTTGAAATATTGTTACCACCAAGTTGCACATTCGTTGGAGAAAACTATCATTAACTTGCTCATTATAATGGAGGAGAGTGGGAAGACATATTCTTGCCATAATATGCATCAAGTGGGAAAGTGGTATTATGAACTACTCAATTGATGAAGGAGTATTGGAAGAAATAACTTGTATAGAAATGGAGAATGTATCCATTGATATGGTCAAATGTTAGAAAATTTGTCATTGACCTACTCATCCAATGGAGTAATGCATATCTCTACCTTACTTATCATACTAGGGGAGTGGTATCACTAAATTTTCCATTTGAAGAGGTGTTAAAATAAACATGCTATATAGGAATGATGAATGCAACCACCGATTGGATCATGTGTTGGAAATAATTATCAATGATCTACTCATCCAATGGAGGACAAGAAGGTATATATTTTCCATACACTGCATATATTGGAGAGTGGTACTAAATTATCCATTTGAATAGGGGTCAAAAGAAACATCTTGTAATAGGGAGGAGATAGGAGTACACACCTCAAATAAGATCAACATAGTTGAAGTGAGAGTCAAAAGATCCAACTCCATACATATGAAGGAGCTTAAATATGACCAAGAATGCTCAAATACAATAGGTGTGTGGATTTATGGAGACCCAATAGGTGTACTCGAGAGAGTGAAGTTAGCAAGGAAACTTGAATATGAAATGAGAGTGGGTTTATAAATACCCAACTCCTCACAAAGAGTGCTTGTGTCCAAAATATAGAATATAAGTCGTTGAAATACAAATGAGAGTTGTTGTGTGGATAACAGATTCAAAAACATGGTTGTACATAGGAAAGATAAATAAATGAGAGGGTTAGTGAATACCCATCTCAATATAGGACCAATCCTATGCACAATATCCTCCCTAAATATGGATATGAGGCCATGACGAGAAAGAATTAGGTAGCACCCTAGTCCCCTTGTAATGCATAATGTAGACCATTTAAATATATAACCTAAACATCATACCAGTAATACCAATGCAAGTCCACAACTAGGAAAAGGGGGTCTCTATAGAAGATATGAAAGAAGGAACCACATAAGTGTGTTGCATATGGAATGTCCCATAAGGACAAATATCATAGTGTTAATGACATAGATCCACATAGTCCAACTAATCCACTAAATAACTTAAGAATCATCCATTTAATTATACAAAACCCAAGTGAGGTGTCCCTTTAAGATGGGGTGATAGGTCCACAAAACAAGGGCCCATGACCCAAGGGGGGTTATGGGCTCACACAATAAGGGGGTTTTGGTCCCCCAAAACAAGGGCACACACCCCAAGAGGGTGACTAAGAGTGACTAGGCCAACCTAGTCAAGCATATAAAAACATACAATAAAGAAGGAGTTACCTAGAAATGATCACATGTGAAGATTGCCATCATTCGAACGCCTTCCATTAAAATCAGCATGGGGACAAAGAAAGATGATAAAGTATAGGAGAAGGATTGGAATACCTAACTAATTAGAAATACAACCATAGCTAAAAATATGAAGAAGAGTGGGTATGAGATGACCCAACTCAAATACAAGCATGGATTGGTGTATGAAGACCCATCCATCATTAATAGAACTGCTCAAATCTTAAGGAAATGTCACCACTAAATTATTATCATTCCAATAAGAGCATCATCTTTGAAACATCATAGAGTTTGACAATAACTTGATGAATGTTGAAATAATTCAAATTAATTCTAGGCAAGGACTTTACTCCCTTTAGTGTGTCTAAAAGCCCAACAATTTGGGGAATTACATGTTCTTGGTTGTAATTTTGTTCATGGCATGATATTATATGCAAAGGTTCCAAGAGCCATCTTACTTAGGGGGATCCCACAAGGGAGAGTGCTTGGCCTGGCATTGCGGTGTACTTTCCCATCCCCCCTCGCTAGTCACCGAGGACCCACTTCACCAAATCCCAAAATTGTCTCTCCTACTAGTCAATAAACCAATTATAACTTGAATTGGAGCTTGCAATATCACCCAATGGACTTCTAATATAACTACATGAGAACATATGAAATCATCGATTACGGTTCTATCCATAGGGTTCCATAGAAGGCACTATAATTCAATTTTGTTCCATAGATAGAATATTGCATGATGCAGTAGAGGTGATGGGGGAAGTTATCCATACATAAGGTGTTGGTTCTGCAAAGGTGGAAAGATCGATGTATATAGTTTTGCCATTGAGTAGATTCCCAAGCCTGCTATTGTAGTGAGTAGAAGATGAAGTCAGGGATGGATAAAAACATTCTTGTAGATTTTTGAAGATGTCCAAGGTATGGCCTATTTAAAGGGGGTACTTTCACGGTAGATGGGAACATCCACATAGATACTTGATTGAACCTTACACCATGTACAAAGGAAACGTTTAGATAAATAAGTCAAATTGAATGCATTAATTGGTAGATATGAGGTGTGTGAGATTGAGCATTTAATTGGTAGATATGAAGTGTGTGAGGTCATGCTCGATCTAGGATTGGATGTAAACATCTTTCCCAAGAAATCATATTCACCGATCTAATTGTAGTTAGAGTACAAGTTGCATATTTTTCCACTCGGTGGATTGGAACAAATGGAGGCTAATATTAATGATGCTAAGACCTATGATGATTTTGAAGTCATTAAGATATTGGATGACAAGGATTCATATACTACATTGATGGGGATCCATTGAGAATTTAATGATGATGCTATATAAACTTTAAATAGTGATAGATTCCATTTGAGAAATAGGGCCACAAAGTTATTCAACCTTTGGATCCATCATTGGATGAACACTTTGTGGAACCAGTTGAAGAAGTTTTGGATGAATGTGCCTTGGATGGACTATATAATATTATCTCCAAGATCCAATAGGATTACATAAATCTAATGGTCGATGGATAATAGTTGACATAGTGTGTGCTATTTTGCATCATACTCATAAGTTTCCCTTGATTAGTGGAATATTGGAGACTACGAGTAGTTTAGATGGTGTTGTGAGCATGTAGGTGGATTGACACAAAGCTAAAGGATCTGTCGAAGTTTGATGATGTGACAAACATGACCAAATCGATTGAATAGAGAGAGGAACATATTGTTCCAAAGCAAAGGCTTGCAACACTAGATCTCACGATACAAAGGAATGGATAATTGCTTTCTACTAGTTAGTTTGCAATGGCTAGGAAACAAAACCCTTTATATATTTGTCCAAGTTGTGTGAGAGTTAAAATAGTAAAAATGTATATGGAATATTTCTAGAGTCTTGTGCATGACCAAGTGAGTTGTTGATTTGGACTAATGTTCCTCCCAAATAATCTTGCCATGCTTGTTTTTTGGAACACATGGTTTTCCAAGCCCAAACAACAAGTTGTCATGCAAATAAAAATCTAGTCACATAGTACCTTGGAGCATTATTTGTAAATACGTACAAATGATAAATTTGCATCATGATGGTGTCGGCAATCTCATTGTTGATGTCCATAAATGTCTAAGATAGACAATATATCATAAATCAGTGGTTGATTTAAGTAATTCGTTGTACAATTGATACTTTAATACTTGTGTTTGGTCACTAAATGGAGTTATAGTTAGTATGCCATCGACTTTAATGAGTGCATACTATGGAACTTGCTTTCTGTCTACATAGGCCACAAAGTCTTATGATCAAAATGTACAACAATCTATGTACCCAAGAAATAACTATGCCATTTTTTAATTGTTTGGAAGATTCCATAAAGCTCTTGGCCATATGTTGCATGTTTCATGATGACATCATTGAAGTATTCATACTAATGTGATTGATTGTTTGTGTCTTAAGAGAATAGTTACGAGTATATGCTTTGATGTGTCAACCTAGATATGAAAGTGTTTTGCAGATTTGAAGGGGTGTAAGACTAGTGTAAAATATAATCTACACTTCAATTCTTTCAATGATTGATGTGGTATTCTATTAGAATACAACCTTATTGGCATTGTCATGCAAGAGGGGGTGGAGAGGATGTGCAATGTGAGAGAAATGCAAATGTGTTGTAAATTTTTTCCAAACCTAGAGAGCTTGATAATTTTGTGAGGTTGGTGGGGTAGGACAATCACACAACGCATGAATCTTCTCTAGATTTACATGCACTCTTGTATGACCATCAATAAATTTGAGGTACATGATTCGTCATGAAAAACCAAAATTTTCTAAGTTTCATGAAACTTGTGGTTTTACATGAGGGTATAGGACACAGTTGATTTATTGGAGGTGTGCATTCCATGTCTTGCGAAAAATTAACATATCATCAAGATAAAAAACAACAAGTTTATGTTATATTTTTATCAATTAGACAGTATGATCTTAGGATCTTATCTGAGAGACTAACATGCACAACAATCAATCAAAAGAGACAATAGACACAAATATTTTCTTAGAGAAACCATCACTAGTACAAAACGAGAAATTAATGACTAAAAAAATGACTAAAATCAGGCTATAAATGACTATTTTTGAGTCGGTGACTAATAGTAGTTAATTTCCACTATCTTATAGCTAGTTGTATTTCACTAGTCATTAACAGCTTGATTTAGTCATTGATAGACAATGATTTAGTCATTGATAGCCAATGATTTAGTCATTGTTTTAGTCATTGATAGTTAATGATTTAGTTATTTATTTAGTCATAGATTTAGTCACGGATTTAGTCATTGATTTAGTCACTAATTGCAACAATTAATGACAAAATATAAGACTAAATAAACTACTAGATGTTAACATATTAATGACTAAGCTAAATACGACTAAGATACGAGAAATTAGCTACTAATAGTCGTATATATGCGAATTTAGTCGTTTTTGTAGTCATAAATTTATGATAGGGCACAGAGGAATCGAACCACCAACCTCCTGCCTATAATTAGGCAGGCGCTCTACCATTGAGCTAGCACCCTTTAAGAATTTTTTATTGTTTGACAATTATGATATTTAAACAAATTTATGATAGATAGCAATCTACAAACTACATAATTATTACTATTACAACTTACCAGTATAGTATTTATGATAAACTAATTCCCGAGAGCTATGTAAATTTTTCCTTGTCACTAAAATTAGCATAAAGAAAAATGTAATGCTTTTCATTGTATTGTGTAAATGATTGAAACAATGAAATAAAGATAAATATGTATTTTAGCTTATTGAAATAATGAAATAAAGAGAAGCATGTGCTTTAAACATTTTAAGGAACGCTCGTAAACTTATATATAATTAAAAATATAACAATCACATAAATAAAATATGGATAAAAAGAGATAGTTTTTTTTACAACTATAACATAGTACTATATTAGAAATACAAAAAAAATGAATATAAATTATACATATAATACCATGAAATGTAGTTTTATCATTCAATGTCATTAAAACATTTTACATAAATAAGATTATGCATAGGAATTCCAACGGAATATACAAAATAAAAAAAAAATTATAGGTTGTCCATCAAGTGGATCATCATCATCAAAATACATCTTAAATGCATTTTAAAGTGTTTGATGAATATCCTAAAGTTGGATCTATGTACATTGAATGTTCTACATATTACAACATTGATGTGTCAAAAGAGAAGATATTGAGGAAACCTTTTATGAAGAGGAGGTGAATCTAAATATCCATGCAAGGGAGCTGAGAGAAAATGATGAGTAGTAGGTATTTGATGTTCTACTAGAGTTGGAAAAGGATGATAATGCAACAATCATCTATTGTGCATCCAAGTATGTAGAGTCCTTGGAGGACATACCCATGAGGACAAGAGTTTAATGAATGCTTTTCTTGTTTATGAATGTGTGGATTAGGGGAAGGAAGAAGCAACCCCATTGAGGCTATAAGTAAAAGGAGAACAACATTAAGATTGCTATAGATTTTACAGAAAGTTTTGAAGGAGAGGGCAATGATGTAAGTGTGGTAAAAGAGGAAGAGGTTATAGCCCATAGGGAGGTTGTAGAAGATAATGAAAAAAGGTTAATATAACAACCATTTATAGCAACTGCTCTGTCAGGATCCCTTCCTGTAAGTCCATTAGATGCGCAGTTCAACGGATTGCTAATAGTCATCAGGGCCAATAAATATATTTAACTATATACATCCCCTAAGTAATTAAATGATTGCTTTCAACTTATATACTTATATAATAACCTTGCTTTTGAGGTAAATTCCAGCAACAATACAACGGAATGAACCTTCAATTACACCCAATAAAACTAGGACATTGCAACAAGAAACACTAAAACAAGGGGATGAACCTTCAATTACCCCAATTAAAAATTGGACATTGCAAAAGGAAACACTAAAATAACAGCAAACACTTTTTATGTACTCCATAAAGAACCCCATCAAACAACTTTTTTTTGTAGAATTTACCTCATCTTCAAAAAGATATCCATCAGGTACAGAAAACCCATCACTGTCATCATCTTCCTCAGATTTAAACTTATTTGTGTCAACCTCATTCTTTTCTTCCTCATCATGCTTGTCACAGTCAGAAAGGCTTTCCCTAGGATCTTCCTGAATTTTTTAACAAAGTAAGAAAGTTAATAAAAATACTACAAATACTCTTACCAAGGAGATTTAGTGATGAGTACCTCTTCCCATTCTTCATCACTATCATTCTCATAGTCCAAAGAAGAGTCCTTCCTGAAAGGATTTGGAAGCCCAATGCCATCACTGCATCAAAAACAAAGAGTTAGAAACAAAACTTTCCCTCTTGTCTACTGCAAGTCTGTAAATTGGTAAGCTGTTTAAAGCAGAATTAAATATTAGCAAAAGAAAATACCATTCCAAGTCAAGGCATTCAAATTTCAAACATATACTTATTTTGATGAGGAACTTCATATCAATGAACACACAAAAACAGAATATATGAAGATGCCAATAATTGGTACCTAAAGATGCCAATAATTGGTACCTAAAGACAACAAAGTGACCAGAATTTTACTCACTTGGGAAAGCCAGACTATCATTAAGTATTCTATGTCAGATAAGCTCCACTGAAAAGTATGACCCTCGTCAAAAGATAAGTTATGTTTGAGTATCTCAAACCTGAACCAGTTTGCTGAAAAGGTTAGCTGAGGCAACAAGAAAGTATTCCTTCCATAAAGACCAAATTCTGGAGTAACTGAAATCTCCTCATATTCACATTCCTCCTATTAAAAATACACAGCTCATACCATGAATTGTCATTTTTAGTGGATATAAAATATAATTAAAAACTTTCCTAACACTGATAAATAACATGTGAACAGGGATGTATCAGATATCAAGAAAACATATAATAAGTTTAACTCATCAATGCATCCTTTATTATAGCAAAAAACCAGGAAAAACATATTTATAAATGCTTCAAAAATGATATTTTCCTCAGGATTATGTTTATGATACATGAATTTTACTTGCAATTACATTTCTCACAATTGCACCTCTTCATTTTAAACAAGGAAAAAAGGAAGACAATCCACTGTCGCCATTTGACTCCTCCATTCGATGAATTGTTAACCTGTCCATCCATGCTAGCTCATCCACATTATGTTATGTTGTGTGTCCACAATGAAAGTGCACATGCCAAGGGAGCATGACAGTATGTTAGCAACTTAGCACAATCGGATATTGTAACAATGCACCCATGTCACTACAATGCATCTATGCAAGTAAAATATTAAAACATCCGCAATACATATTCAAGTCGCCACTTTGATTGACTTTTTAAGTATTCTATGTCAGATAAGCTCCACTGAAAAGTATGACCCTCGTCAAAAGATAAGTTATGTTTGAGTATCTCAAACCTGACCCAGTTTACCGAAAAGGTTAGCCGAGGCAACAAGAAAGTATTCCTTCCATAAAGACCAAATTCTGGAGTAACTGAAATCTCCTCATCTTCGCATTCCTCCTATTAAAAATACATAGCTCATACCATGAATTGCCATTTTTAGTGGATATAAACTATAATTAAAATCTGCTCATTCATTGAATCTACCAAATATTTCCTTGACTTTCCAGAATATCAATCATAGGTGCAACTTGATTAACACAAGTTAATGATCTTACCCTACATATGTCATACCTTCATAAGAAGTTCAAGCTTCCCAGACTGTTGACTGAAGCAATAGATATTTCTGCAATAAAAAGCTAGTACTAAAAATCAATTTTGTCCTACCTCAAAAGATACGGAGAGAACATGATTATCAATTATGAGGCATAATAAACAATTAAATAATGCATAAAGAGGACATTAGAAAGGTGCAACAATGGTCTGACAAGGAAAAATAACAAATATTGAGGTCTTAAGACAATAACAAATATGGAAATTGCACACTACAAGGATGCAAAACAAGAATACTCTGTAAGTAAGGGTTGGATATTTTGGGTATAAGACAAAAAATTGAATGTTTAAAATACATTAAACAAAAAAAAAACTTTGAGATCAGAAATATGAAAAGTACACATACATCAAATCTAAAAACAAAACAAATGATAAGGTTATTTTTTCTGGAATTTTAGAGGATACTTTTAAGGAGAGTTCAGTATAGTAAGTCAAACAACAAAAATTCCTAGTTCCAAGATACAACAAGAACATTCTAGATACATTTTCTCTCATACAACAGGTATATATATTTTATTAGCATTTAATGTTATAGTGGTTTCCACATAACACCTTATGATATGAACCCAAATTTGAAATGATCTATTTATGGATTGCTATCTTCCAAATTCCCTGCAGAAATATTGCCAAAGGAGACCAGCATTTCAAGGATCCTCAAAATGATGTCTAGAGACAATGCTTCTGTCACCAACTGATGAAATCATATGAAGATAGTTTATCCACAATGATCTCTTCAACAAAAATCCTTATCCAATCATCAAACCAGCAGATTTATGACAGCCCTTATCACAAGAAAGATGTTCACATACCATATCTTCGTCAAAGAATAATCAACCACACAAATAGAGCAAAAATACCACGAGTGCAACAAATTGTTTAAAGACGCCCTTAGGCGAAGAATGGATGAATTCACTTGAATGAGTTCGATGGAAATGATGAGTGTGTCTCTGTATTTTAAATATCTTTTAGGGCTATGGCACCAACCTCAAGAGGGTGACTAGGCTGACATAGTCAACTATAGAGAATACAATAAATGGGTAAGTTAAGTTACCTATATGAAGCTCCATAAAGATATAATTAGTACAATGGATCAATACATGACCTAAAGTGAAGAGTACTACATTATCTCAACAAAGCCCATGATTTGAGTAGTAAACCACGAAGAGAATACATTACAATACATCATGTTTCCCCACTTAATGCAGCTTGCTTATACCGATTCGTATTTGTACACTGGTGAAGGTGGGATCCAGAAAATACTTGTGAAGATATCAGCAAACAGATCTATGGAAGGACCAAAGATTGACACAAATTTTCCATGAGCACGGAGATAACCAACATAATGCATCCTAATCTCAATGTGTTTGGAATTTTGATGATTCAGTTGTACTCTGATTATCAAAAAACAAGATGGAAGTGTACGAATGTAGATAATGTTAGTCTAATGTTCTCATTTATAGTTGTACAACCTGTCATTATAATAAGGCATTTGTTAATAGAATGAGTCCTAATTAGACTATTGGGCTTCTTATTCTTCAATAACTCACTACGTCATAAAGTGAGTTGATCCCACATACATCCTGAGATTTGTTCTCCTGTCCCTCTACCTTATGTAATAGAGGTGGAGGAGGATCAAATGGATGAGTGAGTAGTGTATGCATGTGTGGAGAGCTCAAGTGTTGTAAGTTGGAGAGTTTACTAGAAGAATAGAAGGCCTATTTCCATGGATGTCTCCCCACCTTGGGATTTTACCATGTAAATCTTGTCTCCTCTCTATTGTCTCTTTTGTTTCTTATATCTTACAATTTTGATGCTTTTAGACAAGTTAGATATTGTTCATATGTTATTGCATATCTTCCTGAACTTACACGGTATCAACTGGTTACCAAATTCTAACTACTTGGAAGAATTTTTTAATGAATTTCCTTCACCAACACCATTTCAGTTAGGAGTCAAATTAACAATTGATTGTGAATCTCCTCTTGTTGATGCCACACTCTTTTTCCACTGAAAATAGCTACAGCGACAGCTTCTCATACTCGAGCCTGAAGTGGAACTCTTCTCTCCTGGACCCCAAAACCAATCTCTTCAATGCTCAGCATGTTTATATCCTGCTCAAAGAAACGTTGGAAATAAGTTTATGAAGGAACTGCCTTCCTAGTGCTGAATCTGATTGCATTATACCAATGCGAACTTACTCTATTTGAAACTGATTTTTTGGTTTTGGGGTACAAAAGTTTGTCACTACAAAATGGATTTTTGGTCACTGCATTCCTTCCACCTTTAGGTTGAGGAAGTGAATACTGCAGACGAAAAAATTACATAACTATTGTCATTAAGCAAGTGAAACGAATATGGCATTTTCTTGAATTATTAAAACCAGGGAATCCATTAGCAATGTTGTTGGAGATAGGAAAGGGTGTGGGAAAGGAGAGAAGCACGGGACAAATGTTGAGGTGATGATAGATTTCTATTTAACTGCTCCTGAAATTAGCTTGTGCATGCTTACCCACACCAGAGTAGACAATTCTTTATCACCTCTTAGTAATTTATAGAATGTTTCATGTTAACGACAACTAAAATTATTTGTGAAAATAACCTGTGCCCTACACGAGTCACGAATGAATCAAAAGCCTAGCACAAACAACTCATCTTACCAGTATTGCAATTGCACAGTTGGACATCACAAGCTTGTAAGGGCCTAAAACTTGCCTACGAAGTTAATTTCATCCTTCTAGGGTTTCCAAATGTAAATCCTAGGTCCTTATTTAGTGATTTTGCAGTTTCAGTCATCCTTCATAACCATTTTTATCCACATTATTTTCCCATGTTGTACAGTGCAATGTGGCTGTGGTCAATAAGAACAGAGTAGGCTGAATTACAATGAAGTTGTTGAACACCAAGTGACTTTCAAACTCTTTGAGGTGTCAAGTGCTCCAACCAGCAAATAGTGATTCATTCAGTGCTTGAAATTGCTTTTCTTTCTGAGACAATTTAGCATCCTATTTCCGTTTCTTTTCTTCCTGGAAGGCTAGGAATTCAATCACAATTAAAAAAATATTTTTCCCATTTCCAATGAACTAGAAATTTATTCTCCACCGATCCTTTGAATTAAAAGACAAATACTTGACAATTCATAACTCTATTGAAATAATCTTGAAATAACATGTAAGAACTGCTCCACAATTTCGAGCACACCTGACATGACAAGTTGTCTTGGAAACGAGAAAAGAGATGAAATAATGTGCATTGCACATTAGTTGAATTCCACTTCATGGAGAAATTAAACATGGGCCATAAGACATATAGAGATTATGAGTGCTGAGATGTAACTTGCCCTTCAATTGTAATCATATTTTGTTACATCCCAGGGCATTAGGATTGGCCTTAAATGCTTTAGACCTGACAAAATTGGGAATTGGAAATCTTGTATCCACAAACTCAGTCTCCCTGAATCAAACTCAATCCAATTAAATGCTGGTCTTGCATGGTGACAACCAATTTTTTCATGATTGTGAGAAATGGGATAAAATCTATGTTGCACAGGTACATATAGGGTGTGCATCCCCACACTGGCGTATTGGACATCCCTTGAAGAACTTTAGATGTGGTGCCAACAGGGAATTCCATACCACAAAAAAAGGAGATGTGGCGCCCATGGGGGACACTATCCCGTAAATGAGTAGGTCTGTGCTGCCTGAGCATCTGTTTTTCTCTCAGCTGGGAAAAAACTAAAAAAATAGACTGAAAAGGTGGGGGCCTCCTCCATAATCCCTAACATAATTTTACAGTCACAAAACCACCCCCATTCACCTCATTTTTATCTCAGGAGTGAAGAAGGAGAGAAGTCCATCCAATAGTTTCCATAATAGCAGTGAAGGGTTTAACTCTTGACAGTCCACCAGTTAAGGAAGAGAAGGGAGGAATAGTCCAGTAGCAAGGGAGAAAGAGTCCAGTATTGAAAGAGGTATGTGTCTTTGTCTTGACACTTTGAATTTCTAGATTAGGCCTTAGAATAATTTCTAAGTTCTTTGTTTCAATTTTCAGATTGATCATTTCTCCATTCTCCTTATTTCTCAAACCATGATGGCATCATCAAATCCTCAATACCCAGAATGGAAATATGTGGACAGGACAAAAGAAAAAATAGGTGGAGGAAAACAACATTGATAAAATGCAACGTATGTCATTTTAGTACCCCCACTTTCTATTGACATCGTTTTATACCCAACAATGACTTTGACCTACTTTATTGGTCATTCATTAGACATTAATAAAATGATCTTATCATATCTTATCAACACCAATCCTGAAGTTTGATCTAGCCAAGACTAATGATAGAGTGGATTAGTTGTTTCTTAGATTATTGCTGTAACTGGTCATGAATCTATAGACTGTAAATTGGATCATGGGGTGCCTGGACCTAGTTTCTTTTGTTGTGATGATGAATGGATTCCCATCTATGTTTTTCAATGCATTGATAGACTTAAGAAAAAGGTGCCCATTGTCCCCTTTTATTTTCCTCTTAGTGGCAAGATGGTTTGAGAATGTTAATTAAGGATGCAAAAAGGAAAGGTGATTTGAAGGGGATAAGAATTTCAAAGTCATTTTATATCTCCCATCTATTGTTTGTAGATGACATTAGAGAAAATAAAAAACCGTTGAACATATATTATAAAGCTTCAGGAATGTTAATTAACATGAACAAATCTGTATTGCGAGTTAATGAATTGGCTGATGATGTGAAGACTTAGGAAAATTTTATTTTTACAATAATAGTGTTAATATGGATGAAGAGGTAAAGTATATATTTAGGCTTAAACCCAAAGATTATCATTATGATCACTATCTTTGGCTCTATAACAAGTTGGAAGCTAGAATATCGTTTTGGTGTAATAGATGGTTGTCTCGTGGTGGGAGATTAGTCTTGGTCAAGACAGTGCCGGAGAGCATTCCTGTGTATTGGATGACCCTTGCAAAAATCCCAAAGGGAATTTTAACCAAAATAAGACATAAATGTTTTAATTTTTTGTGAACTGTCAAGAGGATAAAATAAGGAATACTTTAGGGAAAGTGGTCCAGAATAACCCTGCCTAAGGATGCTTGGGGTATTTATTTATTTTTTATCTCTTTAGCATTGCACTTGTAGCAAAAAGCATTTGGAGAATAGTTTGTATTGAAGGCTTGTGAAGAAGAGTGATGATAACTAAATATTTAAAAGGGTTGTGTATAGAAGATTGGTTCATACTAGAGAGGAAAAATACTCCGGGGCTTCAATAGTTTGGAAAGGGATGGAAAAGGCATTCCCTTTAGTGGGAAATTTGACATCTTGGCAAGTTAGTAATAAAAGAATGGTTCAAATAGAAGAAGATCCTTGGATTGGGGCTAAAGGTAACTATAAATTATCTGAGGCTTTATTGTTAAAGTTGCATGAAGTTGGTATTTTTCCTCTATGGGAGGCTGCATCTCAGGAGCAAAGGAATGCTTGGTCATAGGGTTGGTTGTCTACGGGAACCTTAAATATTCAAAATATTTTGGTGAGTGGACTTCCTTTGTAAATCTTTTGAATCATAGTGCTATCGTATTATCAGAAGAAGAAGATCAGTTCAAATGAACAGAGAACATTGGTACATGGGTTACACTCTCAAGCTAGGTTATGCAGCCATAATTGAAGAGGGTATCATGGAAGAAAGAGTTTGGTTGTTGAGAGCCATTGGAAATTGGCATGCCTTTTAAAAACCAAAATTCTTTTGTGAATGGATTCGACAAACAAACCTCTCACATGGGATAATGGCCAGAAGAGAAATTCGGAAGGGCTTGATAAGTGCATTCTTTGTAACACTAGAACTGAGTCTATAGACCATTGTCTGTGAACTACACATTTGCCTTGACTGTTTGGAAGGAGGTTTCCCATGCTCTAGTGGCTTTAACCAAATGGAACAAGATGTCTCTGGTTGATTGCCTCCTAGACTGACTAATAGAAAAAGGCAGTAATAGAGTGCTAGGTACTTCCTCTTATGTTCATATATAGAATCTTGTGGACCAGGGACCAGATGGTCTTCCAGGATTTGATCCTTACCCATGCCCAGGTAGCCCATAGGATCATATTGGAAATGGATACCAACAAGATCATCCCAAAAACGTAATTTGACAGAATCTTATTGATGCCAGGTATAGAAAATGAAAAAACCATGGGGATTTTTCAACAGTGCAAGTAAAGGGGTCCCAGGTATATGTGATGTCGGGCCTGTCCTTTTGCTTAGATTCAAATCATTATTTTCATTTAGAGTACGCTTCTGGGAAAGACAATAGGGAAAAACTTTATGCTCTATGGGTTTTGTTAAAAGCTGCAGAGGAAAGAGGTTTGGAGCACTTCCAAGTCTTTGGTGACTCAAAACTCATGAGGGATTGGACAAATCAACAGTACAACATTGGAAACCTGGGTCTAAACACTATTATGAATCAAGTGAAGGAGTCAAAAGACACTTTTAGGTCTATTTCTTTTACTCATGTTTATTGTGAATTCAACACTCAATCATATTTTTTAACTAAAGAAGCCTTGATCATGTAGGAGGGTACTCTACTTTTCAACTTGTGTACAGAGGAGGCACTTTCATTTTAGAATAGGAGTAAGAATTTTAGTTTGCATGTAAGGGCCTGGAATCAAGGCAAGAAACCATGTTTAGATTGATATATAAATAGAATAAATAAGACATAACCAATTTGAAGTCCCTGTTATGAAGCCACCTAATTAAAACATAAAAGAAAAGCATATTACCATTATGATTTACTGGCTGGTGTGTAGTCAAGTAGGACATAACTTCTGTAGAACATAATTCCCAAAAACATCTGTCATGAGAATCAATGCTTGGGGATAGATTTCCATAAAAATCATATTCTTCTCCTTGGGACTTGCAGTTTCAAGATTTTGTTGAATAAAACGACTTCCAATTTGATCAACACTATATCTAAACACTTCAAAAATAGTTTCACTTAATAAAATAAACTATATATAAATCATGGATTGGAGTGATAATCAAGATACCTGAACTCAAATTGAATGTCCAGCAATATCTGACAATTCAAAAGATAGGTTTTTTTTTATTCTTAAACTCTTCCAGCAAAGAAGAGCCACAACGTTCCTCTATATCACTCCAATTTTTAGACTGCCAAGCTCCCCCAGATGAACTCTTTGAAGCAGAGGAATAATGAAAATTTCGTTCATTATGTCTAATAGGTGAAGTTGCAGATGCCATAGGAGAATATGGAAGAATAAGACTTCCGTTTGGGCTACCTGGATATGGCATGGCAAAGCCACAGGAAGGACTTGCATAGCAACCTGGACTAGCATTGCCACTTTTTCCCAAATACGCCATACCATATTGCGACTACTATTGAGAAAGCAAAGCAGTCAAGTAGGTTCTCTAGTATTCAAGAAAATCAAGAAAAGATCCACCCATGTAATTCCTTGACATAGAATGATCATTCAAGCCTGTGCCCATCCGTGCAACATATTCTATAGTTCTCTGCAATTGCTGCATGCTTAATGGACCCATGATTGGCATCTGAATTCCAACTCCCATTTGCCCACTCAATCTATATAAGTTTTGTAGGTCTACGTTGCCTCCTGATGTGCCTCCAGTAAGGCTACCAGGAGTTGATCTTGGATCCATGCCAGCAGCTGCAACAATATTGTCAAATGTGGGAGCCAAGGTACCAGGTGCAACATAGCTGGCCATCATGGGTTGTAACAACATTGGATTGATTGGATATCCACTAAAGCCAAAATTAAGAGTACGTATATTTGGAATATGTGGAATCTGATATTTCCCATTAGAGAAATCCCCATTAGACATCCCAGCACCTGATGTGGTAGCATACAAATTGGGTGTAGCAGTGGCAAACTGTTGATTTAAGAGGGAATCTCTAACTTGATCTTTGGAAGTCGTGGAGATCATATTCATGTCTGTTAGTCCTCTACTATTTTGATTGAAGCCAGAGGACTGTCATTGTGCCTCTATCAAAATGGGTGACTTGACTAAATCAACCTGTGATCTTGTGGAATGTGGATGCTGTGGATTTTACGGTTTAAAGCAACTTGGCTATGGAAATGGTCATTTTGAGATTCTGTAATTTCATGCTCTTTTTGTGATTTACCATGTTTTTGATCACCAAGGGAAGTTGTTCCATCAGATAATAAACTAAGGCCTGACAAAGCAGTAGCAAGCTCTGTGGATTCAGAATAAAATCCATTAAATGAGTCCTAGTTAACAATGCTTTCTTTGTCAGATAACCCAAATTTTGCAGATGGGCAAGGACTAGTTAATCCCGCCTTGACTAGCTGAGGATCTAGAGTTGGATTCCTTGAAAGAGATGTAACTACAGCTGATACAAATGTTTGTGAAGACTGTGTGCCTAAGGCCTTGGAATCTTGCAAGACATGGAGTTGCAGAACAATAGTGCAAGCCTTCAACTATTGCTGCTTCAGATGCGGAGAAAGGAGACAGAGAAGTATCCTGCAAATGTCCAAGATGTGCTTCGACAGAAGGAGTTATTTGATCAATGTCACTATCATGAGCAGCTCTACTGGTTGAGAAAAATGTCTAGAAACGGTTGTAGACCTTCCCAGGTCTTCCTGCGAGGAGATAAAATGTTTCTGCATGAGGTTAGGCTAGCTATGTTACAAAAATCAAGTACCTGTGAAAAATTCCATATTTTCTAAAATACCTAAAAACTACTTTATTATTATGGATCATTTTAGAACTTTAACTTTTTCCTGAAGTCTTCTAGTATTTAGCAACAATGACAAACTCTTCAAAAAAATGATATCAAGAGATATATTAGCCCCTTCATATTTAAAACCGATCTTCATCTACCTTTGAACTTGTGATAGTGGGGTTGATGAATGCCAATTACTCAATGTAAACTGACATTAACCATACTAGATTCTTAACCAGTATCAAAACAGGTAAAAAATCATTTGGATGACCAAAATGATTAATCCTTGTACTTGCATGTATATATATATAATTACAACAAAAAGAAAATTGAGATAAATGTAAGTAGAAAGAGTTCTTGCAACCAAGATTTGTAGAGAATCTGCCTTCGTACTAGTGCTGATTTTGCAATTCCTTTCAGCTTCCAATCTATGCCTTTCTTTGCCTTCTTCGTCAACGTAAGCCCGGGCTCTTCTTGCATGGCAAGAGGAGATTTGATAAAATGAATGCCCTCCTCCAATTCTCTAGCATGCCCAACATTATAGTTGACACATTTTATATGAAAATCAGTGTGAAACATTCAACCACGTTTGTAAGTTATGTTGAATCTATTACAAACTCTAAGTAGGTCTGGCCTAGAACCAGGTTATGTTATGTTGAATCTATTACTCCTTGCCTTCTCCCTCACTCGTACCTTCCTTTAATTTTGTCCAATTTCTCGTTGTTTCCGAGATTGCTTATATGTAGTGACCAAATGATTACACTTGTATTCTCGCATGATCCATATGAATGTTTGATCTTTGTTGCTTATGGTGTAATAAGTGCTAAAACATAGCATCATGGCCACCTGAATTTCTAGAGAGGCAAAGATGTTAGATCCCCTTGAGTTAGTATAAGAATTTTGTAAGCCATTTTAAGCAATTAGATAACAATAGAACCCATGAACAGGACCAAGAACAACAAGCCAAGAAACCCAATCAAAGTGCATAGAAGTCCACACCCTCCAAAGATGAAGACACAGACTCCAGGTCAGATGAGGAAATTTGGTCCCCTCAACAGTCCATTGACAATCAAAACTCCTCATTTTTTATTTGTAAATTTTGGTTCTAAAATTTTTTGCAAGAAAATCTAGCTTTGGTTTTTTCTCATAGAATCTTATCTATGAAAAATTCCAATCTACAATCACCTTCTTTCTAACAACTACCAAAACCATGAAAAGTGGGTCAAGGACCCCCTAGATAATTTTATAAGACCACAACACTTGGGCCAGAATCACTACAATACCATATTGCTACCAAAATAAAGGACAGGCTATCTTAGCCTACATCTACGAAAATATGAAAACACATTTTTATATTTAGTATCCAAATTTGAAACAAATTTGAGTTTTGTTTTATAAATGTCTTTTTTTAAACCGAAATCATAGAAATGAATTAGCAAAGTTAAGTATGTTTATGATGAGGTCAATAAGTCTCCAAAAGAGAAATGTCCAAGGAAAATAGGGTTATTAATTTATTGTAGATTGATAAAACTAGTCCATGGGTTTTCTTTGACAGTGCTAGTCAAGGAAACCCAGTGAGATGTGGTGTTAGGTGTATTCTGTTTACCTCAGATGCTATCACTTTCCCTTTCAAACTTGGTCTAGGAATGCACTCAATCAACTGGGCAGAGCTGAAAGCTCTGGCTCCTCTACTTAGAATTGCTTTGGAGAAGGGGCTAGAAGGTCTCCAGGTCACTAGGTCTTTGGGGATTATGAGCTGAAGATTGATTGGGAAAAAAGAAAATAAAAAATGCATAACTTATTCCTACAGCCAGTTCTTGATTAGATCAATCTCTTGATGAGTAGATTATGTATTTTACCTATCATCCATGTTTACAGGGAACACAACATGCAGGCATACAGGATTTCAAAGCAAAAATTCAAGTTGCTAAAGAAGTCTTGGTGTTGGTGGAAGATGGAGATGATGGGAATCATCACCAAGGGTCAATATCCCAAACCATTCCTCAGCTAGTCTTTATTTCCTTGCTTTCTGATGTGATTTATGATGATAGGCACTAATGTTTCCTCCTTATGGTCTAGGTTATATTCCTAATGTGATAGACTGTTTCCTTTTAATGGCTCTAACTCTCCAAGCTATTTTTTGAATTTATGGACTTTTACAGAGCCTCTTGGTGGGCATCACATGAAGCAATGCCAAGCATCCCTGGTTGGATTGTTAAAATAAACTATGTGAGCCCTCCTAAACCTTTACAAAAAATTAGTAACCAACTTTAATCTCATAATAAATTAGACATAAAACTGAAACGCTCCTTGGCTTCTAGCTATTATGTAAGAAACAAAGTGTGCAAATCCTATCCTCGCTATGGGTGTGGCATTATGTCTGCGTTTGCAATTGGTGTGAGCCTATTCTAAATTGGTTTAGAGGAAGCCTTAGGGCATGCAACCAACAATAATGTAGATAAACCAACATAGACCCATCTTAACCTTGGATCTATTAAGCAACAAGGGGGATCGAAAAGGCAGTGAGACACAAAACCTCTGGGTGCTTAAAATATTTGGTATTAAGTTGGAGCTATGTTGGTTTATTTTATTATTATTATTATCATCATCATATACATATTTTATTAATGGTCTACTTTTTTCCTTGTTCTTACAGTACAGACCTTAATTTTTTTTCACTTTGATTTATACGTGTTACACACAACTCATCTCACCCATAATCGATAGTAAATGCACCACAAAAAGACTTTGTATTGAGTGGCCTCGAAGGGGAGAGAAATCTATTTAAACAATACTAACTCTAGATATCCTCCATGACCACAATACTAATCTCTACCCTGGGAGTGACAAGACAAAGGGAATTCAACAAAAATCCACAGCAGGGAATACAATAAATTGAAAACCAAATATTTCAAAAAGCATAAAATCAACATCATTCTGTCCAACAAGGACAAAAAAACAAGCCCCTAGAGAACAACGAGCCAAAAATGGATACCTCTCTCACTCCAACCACTTTGCAATTGTATTCCATGTAGGTGATAAAAAATCTTGGAGATGATATCAAGGTAAATATGGCCATCACTAAACTCTCCTAGATAGTATTCTCTATGATAGACAGAATAAATCTATGTCTAAACATCTCGAAGAATTATAGTATCCCACCATCGCTCCTTTGAGTATTTACTCTATTGGTTATAACTTACTATCCAACACGCTATAATCAGACTAACCTTAAGCTATTGTTTCCACTTCCAGTACAGAAAAGCAGTAATGTAGATATTAAATCCAAAATTGGGTCCTCAATATATTTGACCAGTGTGAAACGTCATATATTTTAGGGGTGCCTCTCTGGTTCCAACCACTTTGCAATTGCATCCCTGTAGGTAATATATAAGCTTCAAGAGATCTCAAGGCGTATACGACCATCACAAAATCTCTTGGCCTATACATTCTATGATTCCTAGAGATCTAGAATAATTCTATTATTCCATCACCACTCTTTTGAGCATGCACTCTATTGGTTATGACTTACGACCCAAAAATGGATACCTCTCTCACTCCAACCACTTTGCAATTGTATTCCATGTAGGTGATAAAAAATATTGGAGATGATATCAAGGTAAATATGGCCATCACCAAACTCTCCTAGACAATATTCTCTACGATGGACAGAATAAATCTGTCTAAACATCTAGAATAATTCTAGTATCCCACCGCCGCTCCTTTGAGTATGCACTCTATTGGCTATAAATTATAACTTACTATCCAACATGCTATAATCAGACTAACCTTAACTATTATTTCAACTTCCAGTACATAAAATAAGTAATGTAGATATTAAATCCAAAATTGGGTCATCAATATATTTGACTAGTGTGAAAATGCATATATTTTAGGGGTGCCTCTTTGGCTCCAACCACTTTGCAATTGCAATCCCTGTATAAGCTTCAAGATGATCTCAAGGAAAATATGGCCATCATGAACCCTCTTGGACTATACATTCTATGATCGCTAATGATCTAGAATAATTATATTTTCCCACCGCCACTCTTTTGAGCATGCACTCTATTGGTTATAACTTACTATCCAACATGCTATAACCAAGCTAACCTTAACTATTATTTCTAGTACAGAAAATTCAAAAAGGGTAATGTAGATCTTAAATCCAAGATTGGTCCTCACAATATTTGAGTAGTGTGAAATGGCATTTATTTTGGGATTGAGTGTGAAAGTTGCAACTTGCACAATAATAGTTTAAACTTGAAAAATGCTATGCTTGTACAAAATTAAACAAAAGAGCTACCATGAAAGGACTTTGTCATTAAAATAATCTAAAAAACAAATGAGGCATAACCACTACAATGGAAAACAATGCATAAGTTGATTGGTATCAAAGAATGCCACACTTGCAGTAACAATCTCAACTGAATAGTACCCTCGGTCAACATAGTCTCCCATGAACAAATAATTTGTATCTGGACACTACAAACAGAACAAGTTCAAAGTGAGTTGTGGCACTCAAAATGGTTGTCAATAGGTGTAGATCATCTTGTTTAAAATGTTTAGAAACAATGGGACATCTAGACAAACAAAAGCTAATTAAAATATCTAAAAAGAAAATGATAAAGAGCAAGAAAAGGAAAAAGAGTACAGTATCCAAAATTTTCTAAAATCTATTGTTTAGAGTCTCAAAATATTTGCTGCACATCCAAAGTTCATCCAAGCTAGCCATAAGATGGCTTAAAGGAAAGCATGAAACCAAGTTGTCTTTTGTTAAATTTGGAACCCTTTACATTCTCAATTTCCTACAATAACTCTGACATAACTGCACTAAGTTGTGCAACATGATAAAAAATTTGAACTTCAAAGGAAGATAAAAGCATGAAAAACGGTAAATATTCCAGTGACACTTGAGAATAAGGACAGAAAGGCACAAGAATACAGATAGAAGGTATTTTTAAAAGAAAGACACTTCAAATGGAAAATGTTTAAAAACCATAGTTGATCGAGGTGGAGAATTGTCCATTAATATGGAATGCGGGAATTGTATTAGAAGGGATTAAATTTACAAGTGCTTACACTAACCATCCTGGATTATGACCTTGTTAAAAAGTCTACTTGAAACCAAGGGCCAAATGCAATATGCTAGAGGGTTTGTACGGCTCGAAACCAAGGGCCAAATGCAATATATAAATTTAGGAATTAGTAAAGCCTCTTACGCGTGCGTTTTTTACTGATCTTTGTAAATTTCGCTCCAAATTTGGGGAATTTAGGGTCTTTTAAAAGCTCTTTGTGTGACTGATCATTATGACAGTTTGACTTGGTGTATCAAGACGATAAGGATCCATTTCTTTCTATCTTTTTATTTTCCAGTTGAGGCCAATATCACTCCATTGCCTCCTTTAGCTACGAGCTCCCATCCGATTTTCTTCCCTTTTTTTCTTTCGATGTCTATCAATTGATGAGAGGGGGGTTGAGGGTTAGGTGCAATTTGTAGACTCTTTACACCCATCACATTGAAGGAAAGGATCCAACAAAATCTCCTTTGCTGGCAATGTCTGGGGTGCTGCAACCAGACATTTTTCAATGAATGCCCTTGTTTGTGGATCTTTTATTTTATTCAGGGCATCAGGCTTTGTACCGAATGACACTTTTCTATAAATTTGAGCTGGATTTTTGCATTCGCTATATGGATACTCAAAGGTCACCATCTCTAGCAGGCACATGCCAAAAGAATAGATGTCAACCAATTCATAAAGTTCAGGAGCCATAAATTCTGGAGTCCCAATGACACTATGAACATGTGCTTGCCACATTATAGTAGCTGTTAGGTATAACTCCCGATTGATTGTTTATTACTTTGCCAAAAGCTATTATTTATACATTAGATGTGGCGGTTGAAAACCAGCCTTTTCACCTTCCTAT
>LPNX010116383.1:33230-82203 GCA_001517045.1 Pseudotsuga menziesii
TGGAGGGTCTGTGGTTATGGTCTTTTCATATGCTGTCTCTATTGTGGTGCCTTCACAAATGCCGTCCCAAAGGTCATTGTAGATGAAGGAAGATTTGATCTTCCTCCACCATTCTGAATAGGTGTCTTTTCCGGTGAGTGTGGCACCGACTATAGATGCTATAGATTGTATTATTACAACTGTCAGTGTAATTTTCAAAGAGAAATAAAAAATTAATAACCTTGCAGGTCTACAGTCTCTGCCAAGGTGAATACAATGCAGGTTTATAGCAAATATATCAGTAGATACAAAATCCAGCACTCAACATTTTCACATATGAGTCTGAGATCCGTCTGCAATCTATCAATCTCAGTCTTATATCGGTCAATCTCAGTCTTATATCGGTCTGCAATATATTACTGTCAGTCATCCACAGACTTATATTGGTCTTCAATATCAATCTTAGCCCCAATCCAGATTTTTTTTTTTTATTTAAAAGAATTAGGGTTTACTTCAACAAAAAAATTGGGTTCACTTCAAAATTCACGCAGGCACGCAGTATATTATCAGCATTATATCATCAGAATCAGCATATATATGATCAGGCACCAGTTTTCAACGCAGGTACCAGTAAAAAAAATGTTTTACCTCCACGCAGCCTCAGTATAGCATACAGCTCAGTCTTTAATGGGTATTCACGAGCAGCATACAGCGTATTCTTTAATGGGTGAGCAGCAGTCTCCACGCAGTCTTAAGTTTTCAGGCTTCACGCCAGGCAACTCTTCAACGCAAGGTGCAGTCACGGGCCTCTTTCATGAAAATGTATGCAGAATTTACCCCACACAAACTCTCCACGCAGGTCGCAGGAGGTATGCACGCAGGTCGCAGCATTAAAATTAATGATTTCAAATCGCAGGACTTCGTATTCACGGGTCTCCAAGTTTAGGGTTCACGTAGGTGCATATCTTTCACGTTCAGGCTGCACGCAGTCAGTACAATCTTCAGTCTTCAATGCACAGGCTAATCACAGCAGCCACACCAGTCTTCAACGCATGATGGTCTTCAGGAACTCCACGCAGCTCTCCAGGTGCTCAGCTTTCATACTTGTTTCAATGCACAGCTCATAAACTCGTCCATAACTCTAAAACGTTCCAGCTCACTGGATGAAGAGACGGAGGCTAGGTTCATCCTGAAGGAATGCTAGCACTGACATCATGCTCGGGACAAGAATTTCCTTTATATTACATGAACAGGCAGTGAATCCAGGAAGGAAGGAACATTAAGCAGGTTAAGCTCCCAAGCTTTTCTTCCACAACGCAAACAATGAACCATCAACAGGCAGTGAATCAGTAACCATAGCTGCCATCATTAACAGGCAGAGCGTAGTGCAATGGGAGTCTGAAATACAAGTTTGCGTGGAGCAAGTTAATCTCCCAAGGGCAGGAATTAGGGTTTGTGAGAGGGACTAATTCTTACATCACGCAGAGGATGAAACTTAGAGTCTTCTAAAAATAAAAAAAAAGGAGCCGTGATGCAGAATACCACGAATTAGGGTTAAGCTAATTCAATGCATTCGACCGGCAATTAGGTATACACTGATTCTAGCAGAAAACGAATGCGTGCAGGGGCAGATTGGCCATGGGCAGGCAGTCTGAAAGAGCAGACTGGCAGGCAGAATGTAGGTCTGGCAATGCACTGGTAGGAAATGCACTGGCAAGCATACACGCTACTAGGACTGAAATTTAACAGCAGGAGTTATGGCAGGAACCTGCTCTGATACCAGTTGTTAGGTATAACTCCCGATTGATTGTTTATTACTTTGCCAAAAGCTATTATTTATACATTAGATGTGGCGGTTGAAAACCAGCCTTTTCACCTTCCTATCTATTCATATTCCTATCTATTTACAATAATCCCGACGGATTATTCTAACAGTAGCCAAGCCAAGATCCCCAATTTTGACCTCACCATGGTTACCATTAACAAAGATGTTATCGCATTTTAAGTCTCTGTGGATAATAGGTGGATTGTGACTATGAAGACAGCGTAAACCTTGCAAAAATTGCCTTGCCCAACCCTTGACATCCTTCATGTCAACATGCTTGTGCTTCTTTCGATATTGTCTCAGAGTGCCTGATGTGAAAATATCTGTTAGGATGTTGAAAGTCTTGTTTTTATCATCAATCCACGAATTGTAAAATTTGATGATATTTTTATGCCTCACAGTCTTCAACAAATGCACTTCAAAATACAGTCTCTCCAAATCATTAGGATTTTGTAAAAGATCATCAATCTTCACTTGGTTCCAAGCCACTTCTATTCCATCAACTTCATCAAAGGCCCTATAGACAGTCTTGAAGGCACCTTTACCCAGAATATCCGTATACTGGCCATATCGTCCAGTTGGATCAACTTCCACAAAATCATTGTCATCAGGTGGCTCAGTTGATGCAGATCGCCCTTCATTATCAACCTTAGTTTCCGGCATTTTGAAAGAGCTCCAAATGCCAGGAATATGATCAGGCTCTTCCTAGCCTAGAAGCACTGCGCTAGTGAAATTCTTCGCTTCCTATACACATACAGTGTTCAACAAACCCTGATAAAACTGCAGAGGCAATGTGATAGATTGAAATCAACGAAGGACAGTAGTAATCTTGTGCAAGAATAGGTGTCCATGCCAACACCAGCCATCCTAATAGAAGCTCCAGATTATGACATCCAGACACCACATTGTCGATCGAAATCGAGCAACTCCCTCCTTCCATGCTAAGGAAGAGCCTTATTTTGACATTATATTGTAGGCAAAATATAGAAAACAAACAATTTTCGAAGCCACAAGAAAAAATCTTCTCTGCTGACCTGCATGCAGCCCATGCCTACTCCATCCTCCAATAAGGCACAGAGCACACAAGAAATATCCCTTGCCGATCCCCAACAAAAAAGCTCAAAACAAAATTAGCTGTGGCCACATGAATTTGGGAGAGGGAGAATACGAGTGGCCACATGAAGTTGGGTCGTTCTTGAGAAACCATCTTAAGAAACCGCCAAATTTGTAGATGGGTTAAATTCAATGTGGTCACATGAGGTTATGAAATTTTTAATGGTTATTATTAAAAAAAATGGGGATTGATCAAATCAAAATTTCAACATATACTCGTGTATATGTTACTATTTGTAAAATTATATCTATAATAATTTTCAAAGATATTTCATAATATATGATATTAAAAATGATAGGTTATTAAATTTAATATAGTTTATAATATTATATATAAAATAAATAATAACAATTTTTAAAGATGTGTATAATAGATCTTCTAAGGTTGAGATGATGGAATGAAGGGTAATTACACTGATTTAGTAGTGCATGCAATTAAATAGTATAATGTAGTGTTATTTTTAATATGGTATTATGTAATATTATAATATATGTTTGTAATAATATAAAAATTATATATTGTAAATATTTATATATTATAAGTTTTTAATACACATTTTAATGATCAAACAAAATGGTTATGGGAATATTGGTTAATGTAACATGGTGAGGACCTAGTTCATGTGAATTCAGTCTAGAATTTTGAATGTACATGTTGACAACAATATTGCACTTAGAGAAGAGGCCTAATGCCAGCAAACACAACCACACATCTGGAGTTGTAGGGACCTCACTGGATGTATCTAGTTGTGCACATCATGAATTGGGTGGGTGGCGATGTTAGATGCAAAATTTACCTCGCCAATAATGCATAAAGGAAGTTTAACTTTATAGTGATAAGGAGAGGTCATTGTTGCATTATACGTATCATATTCTGCGAGGTCGGGACTGTAAGAGATCGAGGAATCAAAATATTTACTTGAAACTTCGAGATGGGGTCGGGCCTCTCCCTTTACTGCATATGAATCTGAGACTGGTTATGGGTTAGCACCCCATTTTAATTATAGAGTCTTTGATTGGTTAAAATATTGTTCTTGGTGCTTCCGCTGGTTCAATTATTATTGGATCAACTGCTACGATATTTAAAGGAACTGAGACTAATGAAGATACATCGACTGGTGCAGCTAGTTCGACGGTCACAGATCATGATAGTTATATTGAAGTTATAAAAGCACCTCAATATGGGACTTGGGAATTTTACATTGAAGGATTAACAACTAGCTATGATGCTTCTAGGTATTGATATGGTACTAGTTCTAGTACCTAATTCGTAATTGTAGGAACCTAATTTTCCTTTGGCACACACTTAACGGTTTGCCTCAATGGTGCAGCAGGGATAAAGATGGTTAAGAGAAAATTCATTCAATTTCTTGTTTGGATCTCTGAAGATCGAGGTGCATGGCACCAATATTACTAATAGAAGGTAGACAATTTACAAAATTTACTAAATTGTAACACTTCATTGTCACAATTGCAATTTTCCATGACACAATTAAAAATGACTAACATAAATGACTAATTCATATTATTCTAGGAAGTCATTTTTTATGCCATGAATCAATTAGTCGTTTATGTTAGTCATTTTTAACTCTATCATTTATTATCTAGTCAATAAAAATTGCTCATATTTAGTAGTAAATCACTTGAAAAACCTATGGTGACTAGAATTTTTAGTCATGTAGTAGCTAATTCCTCATTTTGTACTAGTGCATAAAGGAGAAAACCCCACAACTTCCTCAGAGATAGAATAAGAACCAATGGAAGTAGTAAAACCCAAAGACAAAAAGATGATCTCCAACAGTTGTTCTCTCTCTCTCACTTGAGCGAGCTTCTTCTCTCTCACCTATGCGCTATAGCTGGGTGAGTGTGTGTTTGAAATGGAGAGTCTCACTCTCTATCTATACTATTTTTCGACTTGACAATCACTTACCAGGGCTGACTTCTCTAGGAGAGTCTAATAACCCTAGTGCCCCACAACTGTGGGGACTTTGCTCCCTGATCAACTTGGAGGTTTAACCTCTATGACTTTACATGACTTGATTACATTAATGATTCTCCTGATAGGAACATCGGGGACCAATGAAATACAATATATAAAATATACAAGTGAATACATTCTGAAGTTACAAATACATCAACACTCCCTCTTAACTAGGAAGGTATTCTCTTGACACAATTCATCAGCACAAGTCTTAGTCACTGGATCAAGTTTGGATCATCATCAAAGCTGGATCATCACTGGATCACTGGATCATCATCAAAGTTGGATCATCACTGGATCATCATAATCATCACTGCTTCCCCTATCTCAATCAAATGGTGCTATCTCTCAATTCTTCTCGTCATAGGAAGTTCTACAGAGCCAACCCTTTTTCATGCTGGTTGTAGGCCTAGCCTCCATGTAGGTCTTCATATTCTTTAGCACTTATATCTAACCATGGGAGGAACACATCTAGCATCCATGTCAGAAATGCCCACCCAACACTTACATCTGACCATGGGAGGAACACATCCAACATCCATGTTAGAAAGGCACACCCAACACTCACATCCATTGGCATGGTAGGAAACACCATCTACCATCCAAGGAAATGCCCAACACTTGCATCCACTGGCATGGTAGGACACACCATCTATCATCTAGGGAAATGCCCAACACTTACATCTATTGGCATGATAGGACACACCATCTATCATCCAGAGAAAGGCACAACACTTACATCCACTGGCATGGTAGGACACACCATCTACCATCCAAGGAAAGGCCCAACACTTACATCCACTGGCATGGTAGGACACACCATCTACCATCCAAGGAAAGGCTTTGCACTTACATCCACCGGCATGATAGGACACACCATCTATCATCCAGGGAAAGGCTCTGCACTTACATCCACCGGCATGATAGGACACACCATATATCATATGGGGAAAGGCTCTGCACTTACATCTAACCATGGGAGGAACCAATCCTACCACCATGTCAAAAGGGCTCCTCACTTACATCCGACCATGGGAGGAACCAATCCTACCACCATGTCAGAAGGGCTCCGCACTTACATCTGACCATGGGAGGAACCAATCCTACCACCATGTCAGAAGGGTTCTTCACTTACATCTAACCATGGAAGGAACCAATCCTACCACCATGTTAGAAGGGATCCACACTTACATTTGACCATGGGAGGAACCAATCCTAACACCATGTCAGAAGGGCTCTTCACTTACATCTGACCATGGGAGGCCCCACCTACCACCATCTCAAAAGGGCTCTACACTTACATTTGAACATGGGAGGCCCTGCCTACCACCATCTCATAAGAGCTCTTCACTTACATCTGGCCATGGGAGGCCCCGTCCACCACCATGTTAGAAGGGCTCATGGACTCATCACTTCCCCTTGGAAGGAACCTCTATTTGGAGAACACCAAGCTTCTCCCTGAAGTACTCAAACTTCACTCTGGCTAATGGCTTGGTCAACACATCAACTATCTGCTCGTCTGTCGCAACATACTGGAGCTTCACTGCTCCTCTCTACACCATATCCTTGATATAGTGATATTTGATCTCGATATGCTTCAACTTGTCATGGAACATCGGGTTCTCCGACAACTTCACACAACTCTGGTTGTCGCAATATATATAAGCAACATCCATCTGGAGATCAAAAAAATAAGATAGTAGCTTCCTCAGCCACACTACCTCACAACTAGCCGAACAAGCTACGACATACTCTGCTTCGGCTGTACTCAGTTCTACACAAGACTGCGTCCTGCTAAACCAAGAGATCACACCTAATCCCATATTGAAGCAACACCCTGAAGTGCTCTTCCTATCAATGGCACTGCCTTCTCAATCTGAATCCACATAACCTTCCAGGTTAATATTTTGATTCGCCTCATACTTGAGCCCATAATCAACTATACCCTTTAGGTACCTTAGAATATGCTTTACAGCAATCAGGTAAACATGTCTCGAATCTGTTAGGAACTGGCTTAATGTGTTCGCAGCAAAGCAAATATCTGGTCTCGTATTTGTCAGGTACATCAAGGAACCAATTATCTAACGGTACATCGTAGCATCAACATACTTTGATGAAGCATCACTCAATAGCTTCATGTTCGATTCCATAGGTGTGGTCATGGCCTTGCAGTCCATCATCCCGAACCTCTTCAAGATCTCTACTGCATACTTCCCTTGTCCCAGGGAGATTCCATCTGTATTCTGCCATACCTCCATGCCAGAAAGTAGTGCATCATACCCAAGTCCTTCATCTCGAACTTAGCAGCAAGCTTCCTCTTTGTGTCAACAATCAACCCATCTCCACCTGTTACAAACATGCCATCTACATACAATAGGAGTATCACTGGGTTCCCTTCTTCAACCTTGTAGTAAAGGTTGGAATCTGCTTTACTCTTGGTAAAGCCCAAACTATTCAGGAAGCTGTCAATCCTGTTGTACCATGTCCTTGGTTCCTGTTTCAAACCGTACAGGGATTTCTTCAATTTACACACATGAGTTTCCCTGTCGTGTGTCTCAAAACCGAGTGAGTGCTCCACATACACTTCCTCTTCCACTACACCATTCAAGAAAGCAGTATTGGCATCCACCTAGTGTATCTTCCATTTCATTACTGTATCCACAAAAAGTACTGATCTGATGGAAGTGTATCTGGCTATAGGTGCAAAAGTTTCTTCATAATCTATTCCTTCTTTCTGGGAGAAGTCACAAGCCACAAATTTTGCTTTATATTTCTCTATGCTGCCATCTGCAGCATGCTTGATCTTGTGGATCCACTTGGAAGTCACAACAGACTTCCCCTCTGGTCTTGGGACAACATCCGAGACATCCTTCTTTATGATCGACTGATACTCCTCGATCATAGCATGCTTCCATTCTTTCTTCTCTATCGCTTCTTCATAGTTGGAAGGTTCCTTATCAATGATATCACATAATAGGGCTACATAATCGGAGTAGGACCTAGTTCTTTTCCTCTCTCTGTGCATTTCTTCTGGAGCCCCATATCTTTCTACACCTTGGATAGCATCTCGTACCCATGCAGGTTTCCTCTTGTGAGGATTCTTCTCTTGGGGTGGATCTACAGATTCCTGGGGTCTTCTATTTCTCGATCTTCATCTTGATTTGCATCGTTCATAGTTGTATCTTGAATTCTGGGTGCTTCTGCTTCTTCAGGGTCTTCAATAGGTCTCTTTTTGGATTTGTTGTAAGGTGAGTCTTCGTCAAATGTTATGTCTCTGCTAATGTCGATCTTCTTGAATCCTGGGAAGTATATTCTGTAAGCCTTCGAGCTTTCACTATATCCCACAAATATACCCTTCTTCCATGAAGGATCTAACTTCGTCCTCTTTTATTTTGGAATGTGTATGTACACTGGACAACCAAATATTATGAGATGGCTGACTTCTATTTTCTTGCCGGAAAAGACTTCTTCATGTGTGTTTTTCTTGAGTACTCTGTGTGGATTACGGTTCTGTACATACATAGCTGTCCTGGCAGCTTCTGCCCATAGATGCATGGGAAGATCTTAATCATGAAGCATTGCCATTGCAACTTCTACGATCGTTCTATTCTTCGTTTTTGCAACCCCATTCTATTGTGGATTATATGGAGTGGTCAACTCCCTCTTAATCCCTGAATCTCTGCATAATTCTTTGAATTCATTTGATGTGAATTCTTCGCCATTGTTTGATCGAAAGGTCTTGATTTTATTTTCTGTGTGGTTCTCGATCAAGGCTTTGAAATCCTTGAACTTACTGAATACTTCATCTTTGTTCTTCAAGAAGTATACCCATGTCTTCCTAGAAAAATCATCAATGAAAGAAACATAGTATACATACCCACTCAATGAATTGGATGACATCGGACCGCATACATCGGAGCGGATGATTTACAAGATTTCTTTTTCCTTGCTTTCACTACTTGGAAATGTATTCTTTGTGTTCTTTCCTTTCGCACATCCTTTGCAAACATCTTCATGCTTTGCCTGTATTTATGGAAGACATTCAACAACTTTGCTTGCAAGTGGTAGTGCCCTATAGTGCACATGTGCAAGCATTCTATGCCAAAGTTCATTTGGCTCTACTGAGTCATGGAACAAGGCTTGTTCTTGTTGGCCCTTTAGCTTGTATAAGCCTCCCTCTTGCTCTCCAAATACTACTACATCATCTATAGTCTTTCCCTTTGGCCACATAAGGACTTGGCCATATACAAATGCAACCCTTATTCCTTTTGCATCCAATGCAGATATGGAGAGGAGATTCTTTTATAGTCCTGGTACAACCAAGACATCCTTCATCTTCATAGACTTTCCAGAGTCTAGATTATAGGAGGATTCACCACTACCTTTTATTGGATACTGGTAGTCATCCCCAAGTTTCACCTTGTGAGGTGACTCATGTTCGGACAATTTCACAAAGGATTCTTTGAATCCTGTCATATGCTTGGAAGCCCCACTGTCTATAAGCCAATCATTGCTTCCATGTGTGACATTTCCCATGAGGGCATAAATCAGAACATATTCTTCATCACTTGAAGAATCATCACTTTCTTGTTTGATTCTCTTTATGGAAGGTTCATCATGCTTTGCAGTGTGAGCATGATGTCTTCTCTTGTTTCCCTTCTTCTTGTGAGAGTTACTCTTATTTCTAGGACAATATCTGGCATAGTGTCCTCTCTCATCATAAGTAAAACATCTGAGTTTAGATAGATCTCTATTAGATCTTGTAGGGTTATCTTTCTAGTGAGAATGCTTACCTTTGGGATGATGATAGTCTCTTTTGATTTTCTTGTAGTGTATTGTGAGATCTTGATCTTCACTTCCCATATTTTCTTCTTGGGCTACTATTCGAGCTTCTTCTTATGAGCATTCCTCCCAGAGTCTATTGAAGGTGACTAGCTTTCTTCTAGCACAAATCCCTTGAATGAAGGAGTACCATAACCTAAGGAGACCATTCAAGGTGGTCATCACAATCTCTGCATTCTCTACTGCTTCAAGTTGTTCTTTGATATGGGAGACCCTTGTAAAGTATGGTTGTATGATCTCTGCATTCTAGATCTTCACATTCTTCAATTGATTTCTCAAAGTCATCTTCCGATTTATGTTCTTCCCTTCAAATAGTTTGGTCAAGGAATCAAACATCTCTTTAGGTGTCTTTAGGGAGGACACCTGTGGTATGAGGTGATCCTTGATTGAATCAACAATAATCCTCTTAGCCTTGATCAAGTTCTTCTTGTGTAAGACCTTAGTCTCATCTCTCTCTGGAACTGGAACCTCTCCACTAATGTAGGATTCCAATTCATTTTCTTCAAGAACTAGTGAGATTCTATACTTCAATGCTCAGAAGTTATCAGCCCCCTCAATATTTTCATCAAGCTTGGTGTGATGAGACATCTTAACTAAGAACCTCAAATGGAAATACAAAAGATTCAGATCTTACCAATTTGAGAAGCTGAAAACTAGATCTGGAGCTGATATTCTGTAGTGCAGATTTTTTGGTTTTAGGGAAAATTAGGGTTTTACTTTCCCAGAGTTCTACTCAACCAAAAAATTTGATCTTGATCTATAAAATTCAATTTTGAGGAGGAGAGCAATCCTGTGCTGGGCTCACTCAAAACTTCCTCTTCAGTGAAAAGCCCTAATTTCCCGATGTAGTGGCAGCTCAAAAACTGAAAGTGCTCAGAATCAGATTATGCTTCGACAGAAAGATGCGCCCTTCAATGGAGATTCATCCTACCCTCCTTTTGCTGATGGATTGTGGAGAGATACCCAAAAAGTTAGAAGCCCTAGCTTCTGCAGTTGCATAGTGTCTTCTTCTCACGTTAGCTCTGATACCATGTTAGATTTTTATCAATTAGACAGTATGATCTTAGGATCTTATATGAGAGAATAACATGCACACCAATCAATCACAAGAGACAATAGACACAAAGATTTTCCTCGGGGAAGCCATAAAGGAGAAAACCCCGCAACTTCCTTAGAGATAGAATGAGCACCAATGGCAGCAGTAAAACCCAAAGACAAAAAGATGATCTCCAACGGTTGTTCTCTCTCTCACTTGAGTGAACTTCTTCTCTCTCACCTATTCGCTGTAGCTGGGTGAGTGTGTGTTTGAAATAGAGATTCTCACTCTCTATTTATAATAGTTTTCAACTTGACAATCACTTACCAGGGCCGACCTCTCTAGGAGAGTCTAATAACCCTAGTGACCCACAACTGTGGGGACTTTTCCCCTCGAAAAACTAGGAGGATTAACCTCCATGACTTTACATGACTTGATTACATTAATGATTCTCTTGATAGGAACATCGGGGACCAATGAAATACAATATATAAAATATACAAGTGAATACATTCCAAAGTTACAAATACATCAATAGTTTATATGTGAATGGTTGCATAACATCATTCACAAGGGGCATGAACATTGGAGGTCTATTAATTAGTTAGGGAAAATGGCATCACCAACCACTCATACAATCTATCCTTAGCTTGGAAATGTTGAGATCATAAGAGGGAGAAGAAGGATCTAATGTAATCACCAACAACATGAACCATATAAACCACATCATAAAGAGAACAAAAGATGAACCCATTAATAGTAAAGACACAATATATGGTGTTTGTAGGCTAAAAAATCATACTCATAGGCTAAAGAACCAATCATTGTGAATCAATACAATGATATAACACACATACTAGCTTGATTTGTGTATTTATATGCAACTCAAGTGACTTGTCCCTTTGGTAAGGGAGGCATCCCTCAAAGGGGGTCATGGGTCCACAAAACAAGGGCACACACCCCAAGAGGATAACTAATCTTACTTATTCAAATATACAAATTACCATAAAGGGGACACTTTTCATAAATTACCACATGAAAAGATTTCCATCATTCTAACACCCTTTCCTCATTAATCTTAACATGGGGACATGAAGAAGGATGATAAAATACAAAGGAACGAGTGGACATACCCAACTCAATAGAGATGCAACCATAGTTTAAAATATAAAGGAGAGTGGGTATGAGATGAACCAAGTCAAATACTAGTGTGGTTAGGTATACATAGATCTAAGTATTATCATTGGAATGCTCAACCCTTAAGGAAATTCCACCATGGAAGTACTCATTATCTGGAGACACACAACACTAGTATGGCCATCTAATAAGAAATTGTTGAAACCAAGCATGAGTATAAGAGAGAAAAGTAAGTGGGCATACTTGACAAAATGTAAATTCATCCATATCTAGAAGAAGAGAGAGGATTTGTGATGACCCAATGAGTTGAAATATTGTTACCACCAAGTTGCACATTCGTTGGAGAAAACTATCATTAGCTTGTTCATTATAATGGAGGAGAAGACATATCCTCGCCATAATATGAATCAAGTGGGAAAGTGGTATTATTGAACTACTCATTTGATGAAGGAGTATTGGAAGAAATAACTTGTATAGAAATGAAGAATGTAGCCATTGATATGGTCAAATGTTAGAAAATTTGCCATTGGCCTACTCACCCAATGGAGTAATACATATCTCTACCTTACTTGTCATTCACCTACCATGTTTTGTTAAAGTTAATCAAGAGTTCTAGTGAGCCAAAGTACAATGCCGATAGTAACCAAAACATCTATATTTGTTGGAGTATGTAATGATGTCTTGTGAGATGTTGTTGGTTGTATCTATCAAAAAATATACAAATAACTCTAATATTATAAATAGAGCTATCCCACATCCATCATGTAATAAATTCTCTTATTACCATTCTTTATATAAGAGAAGTGGTAAAACATTTAACCCACATGTATTATGAGATGTAATTCTTCCATACATCTAGCTATACAATAGAGGTGAAGGAGACCTTATGAGGGTATGCTGGTAAAACATTAGTGTAAAATGATGTGAAGATGGAGAGTGTTGTGATACTTATGTGAGGATGTCATGTATTGTAAGAGTAGGGATTTATGAAAAAATAAGAAAACAATACATTCCCAGGGATGTTTCCCCATTTGGGGTTTTACCATACATCTAGTTTATTACTTGATCATTGTTGCTTATATAGATAGAAGTATAGACCAATAGATTATTATTTTGCATGTTAGCAAACATATTGTTGTATGTTTATGCATATTCTCAATATTCTAACATGGCATCAGAGTTAATTCTTATGTTCTACCTTCTTTAGTAATTTTCTTTTGATTTTTTTTTACAAGCAACGATTCTTCAGATTTTTCGGGGGCCCTCCATATCTAGTAGATTTTCCATCAGATCTATCAAACCCTTGTGGTTATTCCTTATATTTGGGAATTTGCTACATGTTTAACAATTTTCTTTCGAACCCTAACCCTCACCATTAATTTTCATATTTTTTTCACTTTCCTTGATCTTTTCTATAGAACTGAGTTGAAATCCTTTGTATACTAACTTGCTATTAAGAATCTATCTTTCTTGTAGCAGATCTATTGTTTGTTCGGCTCTGACTATGTTTTTTCGTAGGTTTCCACACATGACAACAACTGGTTTCACAAATTTCGTTTTTGGACAATTTTATGGCAGTTTAGGGAAGACACGCGCCTTTTGCTTAGAGAAAGCACGTAAGTACATTCCTTTCCCACAGATAAATCATGCACACATGCACCTTTCCCATAAGGAAATAATGTGGGCCCTATTTTGGCAAAAAATTCATTGAAACCAATTTTGTGTTTGTTATTTATGTTGTAGGTCTGCAGATCCGTCAATAAGCTATTGCTAGGTTTCATCATTGGTGATAAATTTCAGTTTTATTCACTGCTTCATTTTTTCATCTATGATTCTTTCATTATCTTATTGTCTTGTTTGCATTGGGGTTTAGTCTCCTAGTTTATTCATCATGTTTTTAGAGGTTGTCTCTTGTTCATGTTTTACATGTCTTTAACCTTCTTGTGCAGTAGATGTTTTGACATTTTCAAGGGCATGTATCTATAGCATGTTATCATGGTGACATAAAGAAACCAATTAATGCCTATGACTTAGTTGCATAGTGGCTATATTTTTCATATATAAGTGATATCATTTTTTATTTTGATTTTTTTTGCTCAATATTCTAACATGGTATCACTCTTATAATGATGATGATGCTTCTAAATTATTATCATATTTTTCTCAACAGAGTGTGTTCATAATCGAACGATTATTTCCATTCTTGATCATCCTAGTTTAATTTGATAACTTCTAGCAGCTCCTTTGACAAATACATGTAGACAAAGATTTGAGCAAAAGGTGTGTACCTTTGTTGTTTGGTCTGTTTCGTTGCTTTCACAAACTCGCCCAACGTGTTCCCGATGTCTTGTAGAATTTCCAGGTAGCAAATACAAACAGATCCAAACAGGAGCCAGGAGGTGCTAGCTATTCTTTGGGCAGTTCCTGCTAAGGTGCCCATATTCATGGAACTGTCTACATCTGAACATGATGTGTTCATATTTGATCGGTTGTTTCCATTCTTCATCATCCTAGTTTAATTTGATAGCTTCTGGAAACTCCTTTGACAACTACATGTAGACACATATTCGAGCAAAAGTTTTGTACCTCTGTTGTTTGGTATGTTTCGCTACTTTCACAAACTTTCCCAACATGTTCCCGATATCTTATATAATTTTGAGGTAGCGAATACAAATAGATCCAAACAAGAGCCACCCTCATGTCTTTTTTTTTTCAGAATTAAATCTTTCTTTCTAGGGTCGCAAGTAGAGGCTTGCTGAAAAGAAAAAATATGGTCCCCATTCCAAGATCTCATCCCAATCTTCCTAAGTGAAGAAAATTATTCTGAAAATTTCCTTGGATCCTAGATGCATATCATAATTCCCCTTGGGATTCTAGGTATGCTTGATCCATAAGATCAGATCTTTCTCTTTCGTTCAGATCCCAATAAATTTCCTTATCAATGCTTTTTCCTTCTAGAGCTCCACCCTTTCTTGAATTTTTTCTGATATGATTTGAAGAGCATGGATGACCTGAGCACATGGGAGACACCCACCAAAACCCCAATTAGATTTCCAAAGGGTGGTCCCGTCCCCACCTCTGTCCGTGAAATCCCTTGATCCTTGATCCTTAGCGTCGTTCTCCTTCGCATGAGTTGACATGTTTGGCAGTGAGGTTGAGGAGGGGGAAAATCCCCCTCCCTGGGCCACCATTGTTCCAATCACTGAACATCAGGGGGTTCGACCGTCTGTTAGACCAGTCACCAGTATCCTCTTGTCTCTGCTTTCTACAAAACCCTAGGTTATTTCCCTTCACTGCTATGTCTCGACTCATTTCTTAATTACTTATAGTATTTGTACTTGGGAAATATTTTCTTTATTAGTCTTTTCATGTTCCATCTACAAACATAAATAACATGTAACAAGTATATCTACATTTATAATATAATTCAAATGCTTACATAATAAATAAAAATGTACCATAGTAGTCAATGATTCATAAACAATGCACATTCTTTCAAATCCATTCATCACGTTGTCTCTCAATATATCTTTTGTTGGCTTCACTCCATGCTTTATTTCTTGCAAGTTTTATACGTAATGAAAAAGACAATATTTATTTAAATATTTTTTTCCCCGTTAATTATGAAATAAAGGAAGTAAACCAACAAAACTATTAAAAAGTTGTTCAATTAACCCTTGATACTCCAGCATATACTCAAAACTCATACATCATTGTAAATCAAATGTTTGGATGATTCTTCTTTGTACTTTAGTGCTTGGTAGAAAACATCCATGGATGGTGTAAATTAATCAAAATATAAGCATCATAACAAATATAAATGTCAAGGAAAAGACATTTTTTCATAAAATTTGTGATCAACCATCTTTTTTGTTGTTGCCCTATCTTATGTGTTGAATGGGTTCCATTTTCTTTTATTTTTTACAACAACAAATTAATTAAAAATTGACATTTCACGTGATTGTTAAACCCTTTGATTACACATTAAAATATCAATGATTACGTATACTTGATGCACATTGTTGTCTAGATATCTCCTCTCGTGATTCAAATCTCCTTATTCCTTTGACCATCTCCTTGTACACATTTTTGGACATCCCCACTACCATGTTTTAAAATAAAAAGCACAATAAAAATTAGATTAATATGATTTGAAAGTAAATATATTTGAAAGATTAATTTGGTATTTTTTAGACTTGTATATACATATTATAAAAAAACATATTTAGGATAATAACTTCTTAATCATTCATTTTTATTATTGTATATTTTTTCTCTTGCAAATTTAACAAGCCTCATCGACCATTACATTGGACATGTTTGTTGTAGTTTAAATATAACCTATTTCTTGGACTCATTGGATTAATGCTTGTATTGTAAGTGGAATGAACACCTTGACATTATTTCCATTATATCCTTTGAATAGTTTTATAAAATATCTCCCCTGTCATTAACTTCTATTACCACTATAGTTTCATTGAGGAAAAGTTCTTCATCATTTACATCCTTTGTGGGTTTTTCTTCTTCTTAAGAGGGCGTTCTAATCCTTTGTTTTTGGTCCCTACATAGCAAACAACATTTGCAAAATCAATTGTTTAAAACATGTTAGCTATTATTGTTAAGAAATACACTTATAATTTCAAAGAAAAACTTCATGTTAATTATTTTTTGATCCACCTAATTTCCCTCTTTGCAACAATTCCATAAAGGCGCTACACTCTTTTCCACTCAAATTGTGAATAACCTTATTGAGTTTTCTCAATTGTTTGCTCTAATTGACACGTTAACTAACACACATTTTTTAAACATGTAAATAATTTAACTATGTTACTTTTGCATTAAAAAATTAAATAACTTGCCATGTTCTCTTACTGGGACATGCTTCTTTCATGCTCCTTGTTATAAGTTTTTTCCATGATCATCTATCAACCATATTATATCAATAAAAGTCCTACATAATGAAATATAGAAATTATGAAATATTTTTACAAACTATGTAGAGAATTTAAGCCCAAGACTGTTTTGGGATAACCGGTGCACATTATACAATAATACACATGAATGCATTAAATTATGTATGAAGCATTATGTAGTCCAACACATAGCTACACAAAACTCATTGAAATAGAAGTAGGATTTAATGCTATCTAATGCACTCTATAGTAATCAATTCATTGAGGCTATATACTGTAGAATGTGTACCATGAAGCCCCTTTTTTTAACTATTGAGTCAAAGCAGTGTGTTATACAATAATAATTGCACCAATGCATATCACTATATAATGCGCACCATGCAACTTAAAAATATTTTTTTTTAGTTTTTTTTTATAGGGACGGGTTTTGGGATCCAATGTAATGAGGGGCCTCTTTATCCATTAAAATAAATGTTGAGACCAACAAATACCCAGAATTGCAACAAAACAAATTTCATTGTCAAAATGGTAAGGAAACTAAATCCCTATGGTCATGGATTGCAAGAAATAAAACAAAAGGGCAGAAACAAAAAATCTAGGGCTTGCAACATTGAAGTTGAGTTTGAAGTCCTTCTATTTTGTTGAAATGCACCACAATTATGAATAGGAATAATTAAAAAAATTATGGGAATTTTCTAATCAATTGAGTGAAAGTTTGTTAAGAACAAGAGATTGAAGTTACATACTTGAAAATTTTCCTTTATAGATTTGTATGCGACCCATAGTAACATATCACAAAGCTCTTTAGAAATATATCCACTCCAATCTCTTACCTGATAACTCTCTTTTGCACAAGTCTCCTCTCTAACTTTTGGCACAACAATGGATTAAGGCTTAGGATTTCATTTAACTCACTTTTATAAAAATAAATTCCTGCTCTTTTATTTTATTTTATTTTTTCAATTTATTGATGAAAAACACAGCCTATTTAAAAAAAATTAGGGTGAAGGTTTCCTTAGTTAGACATATTGCAGTATTTTTTGGATTAAACTATGTTGGACTTTAGAAGTCCCATTTTTCTTTAAAAAAAAATTAATTAATTAATTACTTAATTTTTTTATGGCATGGGCCCTTTAGATTTAAGCACATTGGTGCATTATATTACCTTAGTTTCATCGTAGAAACACTTTCAACAAAATTAGAAGTGCAAACATATGCAATCAATATTTTGTAGAGGTTTTCCATTACAAAGGATTTACTTCAATCTTGGATCTTGCTTCAAGATTAAGTTCATATATGCATGATATTCCACTCATACAAAAATGTTGCAAGCTCTTATCCATAGACAAATCATAGATGAAAATGAAGAGTCACTTTTACCTACCAATGATATTCCACTCATACTTTAATCTTGGATCTTGCTTCAAGATTAAGTTCATATATGCATGATATTCCACTCATACAAAAATGTTGCAAGCTCTTATCCATAGCATGATACCATAGACAAATCATAGATGAAAATGAAGAGTCGCTTTTACCTACCAATGATAACATGCCAATTCCTAATAGCCGTCCTAGGCCAATGACGTTTCACCATGAACTAGATTTATTTTATGACACCCCAATAATATGTGCTTGTTGCAAATGTAAAGGGTTGAAGGTGAATTCTTAGTGTGTCACTCTCTCCCATTATGTTAAAGATTGAAAACTCAAAGTTGACGATCTAATACCTCCCATTGTGGTCAAGGATCCAATAGGAGATATACAAAATCCATGTAGGAACATTTCCACATGATCCTTTTTTGAAAAGTTGGAAGCTACATCCACCATGTTTTATTAAAGTTAATCAAGAGTTCTAGTGAGCCAAAGTACAATGCTGATAGTACCCAAAAAATCTATATTTGTTGGAGTATGTAATGATGGCTTGTGAGATGTTGTTGGTTGTATCTATCACAAAATATACAAATAACTCTAATATTATAAATAGAGCTATCCCAAATGCATCATGTAATAAATTCTCTTATTACCATTCTTTATATAAGAGAAGTGGTAAAACATTTAACCCACATGTATTATGAGATGTAATTCTTCCATACCTCTAGATATACAATAGAGGTGAAGGAGACCCTTTGAGGGTATGTTGGTAAAACATCATTGTGACATGATGTAAAGATGGAGAGTGATGTGATTCTTATGTGAGGATGTCATGTATTGTAAGAGTGGGGATTTATGAAAAATAAGAAAACAATACCTTCCCAGGGATGTTTCCCCATTTGGGGTTTTACCATGCATCTAGTTTCTTACTTGATCATTGTTGCTTATATAGATAGAAGTATAGACCAGTAGATTATTATTTTTCATGTTAGAAAACATATTGTTGTATGTTTATGCATATTCTCAATATTCTAACATGGCATCAGAGTTGGTTCCTATGCTCTACCTTCTTTAGTAATTTTCTTTTGATTTTTTTTTACAAGCAACGATTCTTCAGATTTTTCGGGGCCCTCCATATCTAGTAGATTTTCCATCAGATCTATATAAAACCCTTGTGGCTATTCTTTATATTTGGCCATTTTCTACATGTTTAAGAATTTTCTTTCAAACCCACCCTCACCATTAATTTTCATATTTTTTTTTTCCAGTTTCCTTAATCTTTTCTATAGAACTGAGTTGAAATCCTTTGTATAATAACTTGCTATTAAGGATCTATCTTTCTTGTAGCAGATCTATTGTTTGTTTGGCTCTAGTTGTGTTTTGTTGCAGGTTTCTATACATGACAACAACTGGTTTCACAACTTCTGTTTTTGGACAATTTACAACAGTTTAGGGAAGACACACACCTTTTGTTAAGAGAAAGCATGTAAGTACATTCCTTTCCCATAGATAAAGCATGCACACATGCACCTTTCCCATAGGGAAATAATGTGGGCCATATTTTGGCAAAAAAATTCACTGAAACCAATTTTGTGTTTGTTATTTATGTTGTAGGTCTGCAGATCTGTCAGTAAGCTATTGTTAGGTTTCATCATTGGTGAGAAATTTTAGTTTTATTCACTATTTCATTTATTCATCTATGATTATTTCATTATCTTATTATCTTGTTTGCATTGGGGTTTAGTCTCCTAGTTTATTCATCATGTTTTTAGAGGTTGTCTCTTGTTCATCTTTTACATGTCTTTAACCTTCTTGTGTAAAAGATGTTTTGACATTTTCAAGGGCTTGTATCTATAACATGTTATCATGGTGACATTACGAAACAAATTCATGCCTAAGAATTAGTTGTACAGTGGCTATATTTTTCATATATAAGTGATATCATTTTTTATTTTGATGATTTTTTGCTCAATATTCTAACATGGTATTGCTCTTATAATGATGATGATGCTTCTAAACTATTATTATATTTTGTTCAGTATTTATATGTTGTTTCTAACCCTTGTTTTTGTGTAATTCTCTTGGAAAACACATGATAGAGCAGAGTTAAAAGACCAATACTCATGCATAAGTATCTGCATGGAAGTATATCTAGAGATTGGTCTCCCAGAGGCAATCAAAATTTGAGTAGATGACTGGACTCATATCCAACAACTAGACTACAACTTCCATTCAAGTGTAGGATATGCCATGAATATGGTCATTTTTCAAAGGATTGCAAGAAAAAATAGAAAGAACAACCAGAGGTAGAGAAAGCAATGCAATGGGATAGGGTCCAAAAAGGGGATGGATTCAAGCAAGGACAAAGAAACTGCCAAATTCAATGTGGAGTACATAATCAACCAACAAACCCATTTGGAAACCTTAGGAAGCAAGTCACCACCAAAACAAGGATGCCACATAACATAAATGCAATTCTCTCACAATCAAAAGAAGGGACCCAATAATTTTGAGCAAGTAATTGACACACAACTTGCATTAGAAGATACTTTAGAAACAACAGAAAATATGGAAGAACATATGAAGAAACCAACTCTTGATGTGGATGAAGTGATAGATTATCCTCAACCAAAGGAAGAGATACAAGAAGACGAAGAAGTAGATTTAGAGCCAAGTAATGGAAAGGGATGAAAAATAAACAAAGAAAGAAGGGAGGAGGAAGCAAAATGAGAAAAGGCACTAGGAGCACAACCAACATTATAAAAAATGATAAGCAATACAAGCAGAGGAACAAAACATGTAGGAAACTAAGACCCTCGATCCAAAGGGGGGTCCCTTGTCAAGAAAAGGTAAATGATGAACATCATTGTTAGAAAACAGGACCGCAGAGCAATAACAGATATACAGTTAAATCAATAAACAAGATGCAAAACACATTAAAACATTATAGAGAGACACATATATAACGTGGTTCACCCAATCGATGGGCTACGTCCACAAAGAAATTTTCCAGTCCTTTTATTACAGTCCAGAAAGATGAAGGGATACACCCTGCAGCAAAACCGCTACACTTCCTCTTCACGCTCTCACAATCTCTCATCCAATACAATACAATACCATACCTAGTCAATTTACAATGCTCTCTTTTATAGGGGAAATACAATGGGAAAATTCTAGGGTTAACCCAATACCATGGGTCCGTAATATTGTTGGCCAACACACATCCCATTTTTTTTTTGGGGGGGCTCCGCCCTTGAACCCCCGTTTTCTTGGGGGCACTACCCCCGAACCCCCGTGTCTCGGGGGCGTTTCCCCCGAACCCCCTTTTTCGGGGCGCTGCCCTGAACCCCAAGGCAGAGGGAATGACTATACAATACTCCTGGGTTACAATCACAACTAAATAATATCTCTGGATATGGAAGATTAGGCTCCACAACCAACACATCATCTCCTAAAACAATAGAGGAATGGGAAAAAAGAAGAAAAAAAAGCACTAAGAGATATCACTAGAATGGAAAACCCTAATATTTTACTGATCCAAGAGACAAAACAAGAGGAATGAGACTTCCTCTATAAAGTAGAGAAAAATTGGAAGAGAAGAAAAGGGATAGCGATCAACTCTAGGATATCCTTAGGAGGTTTGGCCACCCGATGGAATGACACCAAATTCATATTAATACACTAACTGTCAACTCAACATTGGATACTCAGCTCACTTCAACATATTTAGTCTCAAAGACATGTATCTATCTTTAACGATTACATCCCCACTTTGCATCTATAAAAAAGGAATGCTGGAATTCCTTATTAAATGGGCATTTCAAGATCAAAATCCAAACCTGATTTTAGCAAGGGATTTAAACATTACCCTTTCCAAGGAGAAAAAAAGGAAGGTCATGAGTTAGGGATCCTTTTTGGGAAATGATTGATGGTATAATTCAAAATTGGGATTTATTTGTCTAAAAAATCAGAGCAAAACCCTCACTTGGAGAAATAGGAGGACGAATCCTGGCCATGTCATGACAAGGCTGGATAGGTTCCTTGTTCACAATTATCTCCTTCTATCCAACCTCCACTTAATGACTGGTATTCTCTCTTCAAGTGTCTTAGATTGTAGACCAATTTCTCTTATGATAGAAGAAGAACAAAACCTGGGGCCAATACCTTTCATATATCACCCTGCCCAGGGAGAAAATAATGAATTCATGGAAATTATCACTAAATCCCAGAATAGGTAAATAAGGGGTCCCCCATTTTTGCATGGGAAGGAAAATGAGAAGTGTAAAAAATACCTCAATGCATGGACAAATATGTCTTACATAATGCCAACCCAAGAGAGGAAGGACAGACAATTAGAGTTAGAAAAACATTAATCGACTATGGAAAACAAAGAAGTCATAGATCAAGACCTAGAGATGAAGAAAGGCTGGAATCAAAGCCTTCATAAGATATTCTGTCAAGAAGAGGAGTGATGGAGAATAAAATCTAGAAGTCTATGGTTAAAGGCAGACGATAAAAACACAACCTTCTTTCACAAGCAAACTTAAATGTGAATGCATATAAAATAGTGTTGGAAATCCAAAGTGAATTAGGGGAAAAGATTCAATATTTTGAAGTAATCAAAGAAGAAGTTTATAGGTATTTTTGCACATTATACCAAGTAGAGATCAAGGGAAGAGAAGAGGCTAAGAGATAAGCCTTGCTGAATATACCAAACCTTATCGGGTTGGAGGATAACTCTAGAATTACCCAAGAGATATCAAAGTAATAAATCAAGGAAACCATTTTGGGAATGGATCCAGACAAATCCCCAAGGCTAGATGGATTATCAATCCAATTGTATAGCTATGTTGGACTCTTATTAAGAAGGATCTCAAAATAATGTTAGTATATGCGAAAAAAATACTAAATTGGGAGGAGCAATAAACCCATCCTTCCTAGCTCTAATTCCAAAAAAATTTATCCCTACCTCTTTTGAAAGGTTCAAACCTATCTCCTTATGTAACAACTCTTATAATATTCTTACAAAAATCCTCTCTACTAGAATAAATGTTGTTCTCCCTTCTCTAATATAAATCAATCAGGGAGGATTCATCCAAAAAAATCCTCGACAACATCATCTTGGTGTAGGAGTCTCTTTATATAATCATAACAAGGTATGAAAAAGGTATAAATATAAAACTAGACATGGCCATGCTTTTGACAGGGTTAATTATCATTTCCTTTCTAAATTTCTAGAAAATTTTGGTTGTGTGGAGGAATTCATATCTTGGGTAAAGGTTTATATTGAGCAACCTTGGATAGATCCCCTAGTTAATAATAAACCCACAATACTCTTCCAGGATACCAGAGGATTGAGATAGGGGTGTCCACTCTCCCCTCTAATTTATATTATTATGGCATACTCATTAAGTAGAGGCCCGAAAGATGCAAGGGATAATGGTAGCATCCTAGGAATAAGGACTGTCAGGGGAGTGAAAGAAATCAACATTCTCAATTTGTGGATTTGGGGAGCCTCTATGATGGTAGCACAAATATTCAAAAAGGTCTTGGAAACATATTGCCTTGCCTTTGGAAGGAAGTCAATGGGATTGAAAGTAGTGTATATGGATGGGATATAGGTTAGAGGATCCTACTAACAATAACAAGGGTGTTGGGGTTCCAAGGGAAAATTAATTGATTACTTAAAAAACATGGGCATCCTAATATTTGAAGACAATAAAAAATGGGCAAACTGGCAATGAATCTTAGAGAAGTTCAAACAAAAAATGAAGCGACGGGGTGCGGTTTGGATGAATTTAGCTGGAAGACTCACCCTTATCAATTTTTTTTTATTTCATCTCTTCCACTCAATATTTGTTCTATTATGTTGGCTCCCACAAGAATTCAAAATTAGATAAACAAGGAGATAAAAGCATTCTTTGGAAAGGATAAAAGAAAAATTAAGGCAATATCCCCCTTGTCAATTGAAAAATTGTTAGGGGTCCTTTCAATGAAGGGGTGATGTAGATAAGAGATCCAACATTAAATAATTTTCCGCAGGAGAAAAAATAATGTGGAAAATAGTTTCAAAAGGAAAATATTGGGTTAAAGAATCCTTCTATAAGAAATACCTTGGAGTATCAATATTAGCTGTATGGACCAACCCCCTAATAAAAAAAAGACACTCAAATATGAAAGTATTGCACCTATTGTGGTATTTTTTTCATTCCCATATATAGTGTATCCCTAGAAATGGGAGAAAAATAAATATTTGGGAAGATAACATACTAAATGCTCCTCCTATCGGATCCATAATTCAGTTGTAGGACATCCAAAATTGGATGATAAGTTAAGGTATAGACAAGCTTGGAGAGCTGTGTGTCTGGAATCCTAGAGAACAAGGCTCGTGGAAAGGATAGATACACCTCCTACCCCCTACACACTTGCATCCATATCTAGATATTATTCTTCAATAGTTAAAGGGAAATCCCCACTTAGCAGAAATACACAAGATTCTCGTGGTTGGGGTGATATCAATAGTCACTATATTGTAAAGCATGGGAATCAAATTTTCCATAATTTGGGAAGGAACCCTCCACAAACCTCTCTTTTGATAGAATGGAAAGAAAAAGATCTTCCAAAGATCAATATCTTCTATTGGACTACAACGCATGGGAAAATACTCACAGGAGGCGATCTAAAAAGGAAAGGTTTTCCAAGCCCATTGAGGTGTGTTCTATGTTAGTCTCAAAAGGAGACAATCAATACCTCATTTTTTAATGTTCTTTCACTAAATGACTTGGAAAGAATCCTTAGGAGCTCTTCACTATTCTTTCTCATTACCCCAATATTTTAGTGCATTTTTTAAGTCTTTGGGAAAGGCCAATAACCTACTTCTTAAAAATAAACCATTGTTAAAGTGGTTCTAGTTGGCTCTTCCAAAATTTATTTGTTGGAAGATTTGGTTAGCAAGAAACCAATCAATATTCCAAGATCTCTCTTCTATCACATTTGGGTGGGCTTAAAAGTGAAGGCACTTCTAGTGGAATATTATCAAGATATAGAATCTCAAAAGATAAACATGTTGGAGTTGAATCTTGAAGAGAAAGATTGGCTATCAAATATGAATATGAGAGGAACTCAATACCAAAGATATCTTATCTCTAAACCCCATTGAAATTGGGAAATAAAATTAAGATGTGTTGCATTTAAAAAATGGAAACAAAGGCAAGGTAGACACCTCTTCTTTTTTTTACGGAGCTTCAAATGAAACCTAGGGAAAACATGAGTGGGAGAGGTTATAATTGATCCAGGTGGAAATATGGAGGAAACATTTGATTATGGTTTAGGATAATCTTCAAATAGTATAGCAGAGGCCTTGACATTTTATTAAGGTATTAAACTCCTTGTAAAGGTAGGAATCATTGAAATAATCATCCTTGGGGATTTTATAGTAATTATAAGAGCCTTCATCTCCAAAACTTCTTCTTTGTATCTCAAAATTTCTAGATCCTATGAAAGAATATCCAAAATGAAAGAAATCCTGGGTGATTTACAATTTTATCATGTCCTTCACAAGAACAATAGGGAAGCAGAGTGGCCAACCTGGTCTCTGTCTTGCAAGAAGGGATTCTTGAACTCACAAGAAGAAATAAAACTCACAACCCAATACCTTAAGTGATAGGATCGAAGGTGAAAGGACTTCATTGGAAGGAGATTAAAATCTAAAGATAATGGACCTATGGTGTCACGTCCCCACCCTTCTACCGACGAGAGGATGTGACTATAATGCTAACAATCCGGGAAACTAAGCCCCATGAACATAAGATATAAAATGCATTGGAAATGAAACATACACAGATGCATAATTCATTTAAACATACAGCAAAAGCAAACACAATCATCCAATACATTCAACATGTTCATCATTTCATTTAAGCAATAAATACAATTGCTAAGACAGAATGTACAAGAGATACTTCTCTTTAACAGAAGCTTGTCTCGCAACCAACTGTGTTGCTGCAACGTTCCACCCAACCATAGTACAACATGATCATCAATCACTCAGCAACACTGCCACCCTCGAGCTGGGCATGATTCCACAAGGAATAAGGGGAAACTAGCAGAGTCACATGTAACCAAGGATACACAACTCAACCAAGCCAACATAGTTGGGTTTATTAGGCTGTCGGGAGCTGGAAAGGCTGATCGCTAAGCTAGTGAGCTCAATCCAAGAGCGATGGACACCTGCACCAGAACTAGACTGGATTCTAAAACATCCACACACACCCAATGCAAGGAAGCATCCCCTTCTCTGCTGCATAGTCCCTCAGGCCATGATTTCCCTTCTAGTGCTATTCAGGGGGGGTAGAGAAGAAATCCAACCCTCTATCTCTGTCTGTGAGGCTCCTGCACACACTAGGTTTATCAAGTAGACTCAAACTCCATTCCCACTCCCAAACGATCCAAAGACCAACAACCACAGAATACATAGCAATTCATAGCTCTGGAATTTAAAGGGAAACACACCACAGAGGCCAAATCGGGTATGGAAATTGGTTAAAACAGCTCAGACTAAGCAAACTCAAATCCCATAGTTGTTTATAGCCCTAACATGGCCAAAACGACCTCAACAACACCCAAAATTCGTGGCTCTATTCTCCCACTCATTGGGCAACACTAAACAACGAAATTCCCCACCATGGGCATGTGGAAACAACACCAAAATGCCCAACAGAGATCCCAACCACTAGAAGTTAACAAAAACACTTCATAGCCATGGTAAAAACACATGAAACTACAAAAATGTGAATGGAAAATGCACCAGCAGCTCCAAAAACGTGAGGAAAACCAACGCAATCCCTGGAATTACAAAAACGACCTCCCATCCATGGGAAAATGAAGCCAACAGCCAAAACATGGAATGAAAACACACATAGAAAGTTGTGGATGCCTGTGAGAGCTAACATGAAGGAAAACTGGTGAGGAAAACATGCCAATGTGAAAGCATGGTAGAATGGCCTACGTTTTTGGGTTTTTGCTTGCCCAAGGAGTCAAAACGCGTTTCCCAAAAACTAATGGCTTCTCCAATTCGAATTTGGGCTGTCATACCTTGCCCATCCCATGCAATAACCAACCCAACCAATTTATGGCAGTAATAAATGATTGGGTGATTAGACAAGAAAGGTAGTTGACAGTTTGATGGGTTCTCCCTCTGACATTTGGCTTTTCCCCATTGGCCCAAAGGTTTGAATATCCCCCCCCTTATCCTTAAGAAATCATGCCCCTTCTCATTATTGTTGCATTGACATAGCTGGTTGTGGGTATTTTTAATTAAAATGCATATTTACATGATGTCCAATTTATAATGTGCCTGGCTAGCATAAAATACCATCGGCATCGATTTTAATCCCCGAACATATAACGTTAAATCGATGGTGGGGATTTTGCCTATAGCTCCACACCATGATTAATTAAAATATATACATCATATACATTTAATACAAACAGGGTCAAAACTGGGGTGTTACATTCCCCTCCCCCTTCAATAGCACTGTCCTCAGTGCTTTACAAAATTAAGCAAAAATGCTACATTGGCATCGCCTCAGTGCTCCACAGAGTTGAACAAAAATGGACGTGCCAATCACATGGCATCCTCCAGCTCCCATGTAGCCTCTTCAAGACCGTAGTGCTCCCATTGCACCTTTACCTGCCCGATGGTTTGGTTTCAGAGCATTGTGACTTTCCTGTTGAGGATGCTCATTGGTTCGATTTGGAACTCTCCCTCAGGTTCCACCTGAATCACATCCCAATTTATCACATGGTTAGGATTATGTACATATTTCTTAAGCAAAGGAACATGGAAAACATTATGAGCTCTAGTGCTAGCAGGCAATGGAAGTCTATATGCAACTGACCCTATTCTTTTGAGCGCTTCAAACAGCCCACAATATCTAGGTGACAGCTTGGCACAACTTCCAAGCTTCAAGAAATTATTCTTTTCCCTCACTCTGAGGTAAACATGATCCCCAACACTGAATTCTCTATTTAACCTATGCTTATCTACATAGATTTTCTGTCTGTCCTGAGCTGCTTTCAGATTCTTCCCGATCTTTACAACCTCTTGCTCCATTCTCTTGAGCAATTCTGGACTAAGCATAACCCCGTTCACTAGATTATCCCATGTCACTAGTGTCCTACACCTTCTGCCATACAAAGCTTCATACAGACTCATCTCCAAGGATGCTTGTTGTCCATTGTTATAAGAAAACTCTACCAAGTGTAAATAATCCTCTCACTTGGATGGTTTATCCATCACATATATGCAAATCATGTATTCAAGTACCTGGTTAACCCTCTCCGTCTGCCCATAAGGATGAGGATGGTAGGCAGTGGTGAAGTTTAGTTTTGTACCCAAATCCGAAAACAACCCCTTCCAAAAATTGGAAGTGAACTTGACATCTCTATCAGAGACTATTGCCTTAGGAAATCCATGCAATTTGAAAATCTCCTTCATGAAGATCTTTGCAATGTCATCAGTCTTATGCGTAGACTTAACTAGTATAAAGTGTGCTGCCTTTGTCAACTCGTCCACCACAACGATGATGGAATCATGTTGTCTCCAAGTCACTGGAAATCCTGTAATAAAATCCATGGAAATAGCTTCCCATTTCCACTCTGGAACTGGAAAAGGCTGCAACAAACCTCCTGGGTGTTGATGCTCAACCTTTTTCCTGCTGACATTTCATGCACCTTGAAATATACTCAGCCATGTCCTTTTTCATTCCTGGCCAAAAGTACTGCTTTCTTGGATGTAGCAATCGTCTTTTGATATCCTGGGTGACTAGAATATGGTGCCTGATGGATCTCATCCATAACAACTCTCCTCAAATATGCTATATTTGGAATATAGATTCTATTCTTATAAGTAAGAAGTCCTTCTTCTTCCAATTTATATCCTTCATACCTCTTCTCAAGACCTTGCTGCCGCAATTTGCCTTTTACTTGCTCATACAATCCATCTCCAACAACATGATCAACAATCTGTTGCCTCAAATATGATTGGTAAATACTAACAAATGCCACATGAATTTCCTGCATCTTCCTGTTGAGTGCATCAACTACCTTATTCTCTTTTCCCTTTATGTGCTTGATTTCGAAATCAAGCTCACATAAAAAATCCATCCATTTAGCTTTCCTAGCATTTAACGTTGGCTGATCAAACAAGTACTTCAGAACACAATGGTACGTCCTTAGCTCAAACCTTCTACCTATTAAGTAATACCTCCACATCTTGAGAGCATGTACCATGGCTGCAAGTTCTAGGTCATGAGTAGCATAGTTCTTCTTGTGCTCCTTCAACTTTCTGGACTCATAGCATATTACGTGGTTGTCTTGCATAAGGACGCCTCCAAGCCCTTGTCCGCATGCATCAACACACACCACGAGGTCTTTTTCTGGGTCTGCAACTTTCAAGACCGGTGCACTTGTGAGAAGACTATTCAACCACTAGAAGCTTTCTTCACACTTCAAGGCCCATTCAAAATTTATTCCCTTCCTTTGCAAAGAAGTGATGACATGTGCAACCTTGGAGAATCCTTCGATGAATCTCCTGTAGTATCCCGCAAGTCCCATGAAAGATCTTACATCCCTCACGTTCCTCAGAGTAGGACAATTCATAATGGCTTCAATCTTCTCAAGGTCTACTGATATTCTTTCTTCTGAGATAATGTGACCCAAATACTAAATTCTATCTCTATAGAAGTCACATTTGCTCAACTTTGCATACAACTTATGCTCTCTGAGCAATTGCAATGTCAATCTCAAATGATCTGCATGCTCTTCCTCATTCTTAGAATAGATAAGAATGTCATTAAGGAAAACAAGAACAAACTTGTCCAAATATCCGCTGAAGACACTATTCATAAGGCACATAAATGTAGTTGGTGCATTTGTGAGACCAAATGGTACCACTACAAACTCATAATGCCCATACCTTGTCCTGAAGGTTGTCTTATGAATGTCTTCATCCTTGGTTTTCACCTGATGGTGACCAGACCTTAAGTCAATCTTGGAAAATACCTTTTCTCCTCTCATTTGATCAAAGAGGTCATCAATCCTAGGCAAGGGGTACTTGTTCTTCACAGTGAATTTGTTCAGCTGTCTATAATCAATACACAACCTGAGTGTACCATCTTTCTTCTTTACAAACAGAACTGGTGCTCCCCAAGGAGACACACTTGATCTAACATACTTCTTTTCCAACAACTCTTGCAGTTGCATCTTTAGCTCTAGCATTTCTGGTGTGCTCATCCTGTAGGGTGTCTTGGACATTGGTGCTGCTCATGGCACAAGTTCAATTGTAAAATCGATGTCTCTCTTTGGAGGAAGCCCTGGAATCTCATCAGGAAACACATCCCTAAATTCCTGCAACACATGAAAATCCTCCAACCTAGGAGTTTCATTCTCTGTTTCCTCCAAAATATGGGCTGCATATAACTGGAAACCTTTCCTACAAAATTTCTTCAACTGCATAACTGAAATATGCCTCATAGAAATCACCTTTGGAATGCCTCTTACAACTCTCAGGTTTCCTTCTTCATCCATGAATTCAAAAGTCTTATTATAACAATCAAGATTTACCTTGTGAGCTTCTAACCAATCCATTCCAATGAGAACATCATAGGAACTAAGCGATAGGACATTCAGATCTACACAAGTGACCAATCCATTCATAACCAACGGACATTTCTCTACCACTTCACTAACCTTTCTCTTAGTTCCAGTGCCTAGTTGAACTAACCTTGATTTTCTATGCTTTACTTGGCTTGAAAGCACAAATATCTACTACTCTAGGAGTGATGTAACTGTGAGTAGAACTAGGGTCAATCAAAATAGAAATATATTGCTCAACAATCTTTCCTGCAACTTCAACCACAGTTGATTGGTGATTTGCCTGGTGGTCCTCTAGTGCTGCATAAATTCTAGGTACAACCCTTGCTACTTGACCCATTGTTTCTTCCTCTTTAACGTTGTAAGCTAGCATTGCATTCTCATTCTCAAATTGACAATTCCTACGCATGTGGGGTCCTCCACATTGCCAACATTGGAGTGGTCCTCTGTTCTACTATGGCTCTTTATATTTTTCTCCCATCACTTTGGCTGGCTGCTTCTCAGCTTATGACGACTGCTTTTGTTGATTCCTGAAGTTAGAAGGTTTGAAACCTTTCTTCCTTTGGTCATACTTCTCATTCCTTTTGTCCTTCCATGTCTTCTAGTAATCAGGTTTTCCTTTGCTCATAGCAGTAGTTAGCCTTCCTTATTGCTTCTTCTAGAGTTCTAGGTTCATAAAACTCAATTCTGTCTTTGTAAGACTGAGGCAATCCACTCACAAAACGTTGGATCTTCACCTTTTCATCTTTGATGTACCTAACATACCTTAACAATTCCAAGAAATTATTTGCATACTCTTCCATGGTCCGCTGTCCCAATCTCAGCTCATGGAACTCCTTAATTTTGTCATCATAATACCTATCAGAGAGGTATTTCTACTTGAAATACTTCATGAACTGCTTCCACTTAAGCCTTCTTTCATTGATCCTCTTTACTTTCTTGAAGCACTCCCACCAAATGGATGCCCTTCTATTCAGATTGAATATGGCAACCCTTGCCTTCATGTTTCTTGAATAATCCTGAACTTGGAAATACTTCTTTATCCCAAGAAGCTAAGGCTTAGCCTCCTATCCAGTCTTTACCTCACCATCAAATGGAGGAGGTTTAGCCTTTTTGAATTCATCTCGAGAGTGATCCCTGTGGTGCCTCTTTCTCTTGTTATTGTGAGAAGAAGAGCTTGAATCCCCACTGGATTCTTCAGAGTTGGATGATATACTAGAAGTCCTTCTTATTTTTCTGGTAATACTCTTACTACCTTCTGGTTTTGCTGTACCATGCCCAGAGTCCATCTTTCTTTGCAAGTCGATCAAACTTTGCAACATAGCAGCATTCAATTGATGCTGCTCTTACTAGGCTTTAATCAGGCTTCTCATGGTAGCTGCAATTTCTGGCAGAGTCTCTTGAAATCTCCTTCCATTAGACTCTATATCATCATTTCCAACTCAGACATTTTCCCCCATGGAATCTCACGCACGTTCGTAGGAATCCCATGCATCATATCCGTCATGGGTTCTCATGGCTGAACCACAACTTACCTTACCAAACTACACTACCCAGGACACTTCCTTGGAAGTCATCATCATCTCCATTGTTTAGTTCATAATATCGAGCATGAGTTTCATGCTTTTGACCATTAAATGGAGAAGTGGAAAGAGATGGAGGATCAGGAGCACTTGATGGAATGGGGAGAAAATAATTTCCAGTTGGCTATAATGGGGGTGGAGCTGGAGGTGCAACACGCTAAGAATGAAGCATTAGAAGTGAGAGTGCTTGAAGTGAAACTGGTCACATTGTAGCTTAAACTTGGAGAAAAGGAGTTGGCAGAAGGATCTTCCTCCCTCCTAGTGGAATGACTGAGAAATATTCAGGTCCATAGGGACAATACCTAAAAGTTATTTTATGCGCTCTCTTTACATTTACTTATTACAACAATATGTTAGGATATATAGTTTCAACATAGGTGTATTAGGTATTGTCAGTAATTATAAATGTCAAAACAATGGAATTTTGTTGTATTGTTAGAATTTTGGAAACAATAAGATGGGGTTGAACTTGCTTTGTAAATTTGAGGTATTCCCCCTCTCCTTTTATTATAAAATCCACTAAACCATTTTTGTCAAAAACAAGAAAAAGAAGAAGAAAAAAATAATAAAATACCATCTTGTGGATGTTTCCCCATTTGGGGCTTTAGCACGTATATCTAGTGTATCATTTCTCTCCTCTTGTCTATAGTTTCTTACTTTGATTATTGTTGCTTGCATAGATAGAGCACTAGACTAGTAGATTCTTGCTATGCATGTTACCAAACATATTGTTGTATGTTAATGCATATTCTCAATATTCTAACAATACTAAGAAATCCAAAAAGTTGTAAGAGCTAAGAGAAACAATGTCCAAGTACACACCAAGGAAAATTCAATTATTGGAGTGTAGCAATGAATTTTCTCTTCCCATCCAAGGACAAAGTAAATACAAAATCTTTTATACCTATCATTTGTATGCACTTGGACATCTTCACCCCTTGTACCCAATGTTGGGACTAGATTCTCATTTTGTGGTAATATTACATGAATTTCATGTCTAAAATGGACATTGTAAATCTTGGGTTGTCTATCCTTTCACATATGTTATTCCTCCATAATGATTAATAATACTTATTCAATTTTATGGTCCTATTTATGGTCAGTTTGATTTTTTGAATATTGTTAAATACAAACATAACCTTTCCATGCATAATATGTGCATAGGTAATTATGCTTCCACAAACTTTAAAAATAATAACATAATACATATCGATGCTTGTCTACACACTCGTTGCAACATTGCATGGTTCATATATAGTTGTAGGTGCTCATTGTGCAATGTAAATTGTTCATTTTAGGAACTCTCTAATGACAAAGACTTATTTAGAACACACTGAGACTTTTTGTTGTCAATGTAATACATACTTTGTTTCCTCATGATGATTTTTTAATAAACTATAACTTTCACATACCACCAACTTCTTGTCAAAGGTGGCTTGCGTTGGGGCTAACTTGAGACACTCCCTTGGGGCATTTGAAAAATATCATTGAGTAATTGTATTTTTTGATATTCAATGGTATTAATGTAAATTTACTACTTAATTCAACAATTTTTTAATAAAATAATTGATTGCATGCATATTGAAAAAAAATCCATGCTTGTAATAAATGTTTTATCTAATGTTTGAACATACTAAATGTCATGTTTTTACTAATATAATTGATTTAATGCTCAATATTTTGTAATAATGATTTAGATGATGAATGTCATGTCTACCATATATTGTTGCACTCCACTATAATTTCAAGTTGAGAGAAGGATTGGAAACGAACATAACTGAAAAAGGAAGCATACCAAGTATGTCTTAACCAACCATTTATTCAATTCCCACTACATCACAAGTCACCAATTCATAGTGTGTCTACAATACAATTGATCCTTAATATGTTGGGGAGGAAGATAATTATATAGAGGTTGGTATGGATGATTTATTAAGTTATGGGATACCCATGCCATGGAGAAAATGTTATAAAATGCACTCTAGAAAGATGAGCTATGGGTGATGCTCATATTGCCAATACTTTCTTTGAAAGCCTGAAATTTTCTTCCACCAACCCTCTCTTTGGACATGGGTGAAGGTATTCCCAAGTATGGAAAAAAATATTAATGCATAACTTGAAATAAATGCTTGGTCAGTTAGAGGTGTATTTCTTGGCACAAATGAGGTATCTAACCATTAATTCCCCTACATTTTAACTAATATTATCTTATAACTAGTAATGAAACAAGATTTTATGCTTCTTTAATGATTATGTACATTTATGTTTCCCATCAATCGCATATCACCCAAAGTTACAATACTTCCAAGTGACAATATCCTCCCTAATACTTGCGAAGAAGTAAAGCAACATTTAAAAAAGTTGGGGGTTGTGTACATGCAGTATCACGATTTTATGAATGATTGTGTTCTTTACATAGGTGAATACATGGAAAAAGAGACATGCCTATAATGCGGGATGACGACTGCCATTAATTAAAAAAGGGTAAGTCACATTGTCCTTCTCATAAGATATTGAGGAACATTCCTATAGTCTGAAGGATTTAAAGAAACTTTCATTGCAAAGAATTGGTTGTGTTGCATGGGTGGCATGCCTCACATAGAAGTGAGCTAGGGAATATGTAGATCCCAATGGATTCAATAGTTATGAAGCATATAGGGGATACATGGATGATAAATTCAAGGATGATGCAAGAATAATTTGATTGAGAATAGCCATGGATGGAGTTAACATGCATTCCCTCCAAAACATCAATTATTCTATTTGGCTAGTGTTGATGATTAATAACAATAGCCTCCCACGGTTTTCTATGAAGAGTGAACATATTATGTTGGCTCTTAGAGTTCTTGGTAGGAGTTAAGTGAAGACAATGAATGTATACATCCAACCATTAATTGGTGAATTGAAGTAATTACGGGGAGGGATACATGTATACAATGTATTAATAACTATCCCAAGGAGAGGTCTTTTCACTACAAGGGAAATCCCCTGTAGCGGAGATCATAGCAGAGGATTTTAGTGTTACAAGATTGGAAAAAAAAGTTAAAAAAATATGCTACAACCTCCACCAATGGTAGCGGATGTTTTAACAGATGTCATAACGGATAAATTTTATAACTAAAAAAAAATTGACGGCTGAATGTTTTAGCGAATGTTCTTTTATCGATGTGTTTTGTTCAAAATAGGTGCACTAGTGCATTTCATAACACAATGCACCGATGTTATACAATGTAAAGTATATGCACTGGTGCATTCAAGCATAAAGAGCATCAAAATTAATAGAATTTCAATGTCCTACCGGTGCCCACAGATCAATTATAAGCACCGATGCAATATGTCACATCATACACACCATACCAAATCTTTTTCTTTTTTTTTTTTTCTTTTTTTTTTTATATCTTTGTTGGTGCGGTCAATTGATATGAGCGCACTGGTGCATATAAACCAATGATATGCACTGGTGTGTATAAACTAATGTTATGCATCAGTGCGTATAAACCAATTATATGCACCGATGCAAAAAACAAATGAAAATGCACTGTTGACACCATTTGGCAAGTGAGAATCTTTATTTTAAAATTCAACCATGTGTTTAATTTACATAATCACATCAGTGCATATAAATCACGTATATAAGATGCACTAGTGGGACTAATATATCAATTTTAACGATTGTGATTGTGACTTTTATTAGTGTCTTGGGAGACACACCATGGAGACATTAATTATTAAAACAACCACAAATGATAAATTGAACAATGACTACTGACATTGTAGTGAAATATATAAATTATATTTTTATTTATTTATTTTTTAATTACATTATTTATTTGAACTTAAAATATTTTTAATAGTATTATTCATTTCAATTTTAATTATTGGGTTGTTTGGATTAATTTCTTATATCAAAGATGCAAACATCTATTGTAATGTTTAATCATCATTACATTTAATTACCAATGTACTGTTTCACATGTAACATTTGATAATAACATTGAAGAATGCAATTGAATAAAAAAGTTTATTTTATTATTAGTCAATAACATTGCCTTTGTTATACAAAATAGGACAACATAGAGATAACAATAATCAAAATTTCAACATGCATGTAATTGTTACACTTATTGGTAACCCATTTTTCAATTCAGACAATATGTCCAATACATTATTAAACAAAATCTTTGATTTTCACAGACAATTATTTCAAAACATACAACAAGCTATAATAGCTTGCATTAACATCAAAATTAAATATGGATCATAATGATTCGCTAGAACTGTTATTGGTACTCGAGCCACTTGCATCAATTGGGTTATTTGGCCAAATGTTTTTTTCATTGGCTTGATTGTTTTCCTCTGCTTCAGCTAGCATTTGCAAACATAAAAATAAGGTGCACTGAGTGTATCTACATTATCGGGAATAATGAAAAAAAATAGGTAGTATACATGAATGTAAATTGAAAAGAGATGTACCCACATAATAATAATTGAGTCATGAATGATACACATTCTTTCAAATCCATATCTCATGCCTTCCATCAACAAGTCTTCTGTTGGCTCCACTCCATACTTTGTTTCCTGTAAGTTTTATGCCCTGTCACAATTAATCATATATTTAATGTAAGGGATTTTTTTAATTATAAAATGAGAGAAGTAAAACAATATAAATCTTACAAAATCCACAACTAATCTTTGATACGCCAACATATACTCACAACCTTTCTTAACCCAATGCCAGTCAATTCATCTGATGGTTCCTCTTTGTATGTTAACACTTGTTTGAAGACATCCAAGGATGGGCAGTGAAAAAAAAATATACAAATCACAACCACTACAAAATCTTAATTTCTTTAGAAAACCACAAATACTCACAAACTTTTCTATCAACCCCTTTCTTCCTTGTCGCCCTGTCTTATGTGCTGACCAGGTTTCATTTTGTTTTCTTTTTTTGCATTAACAAAACAATTGAAAATGAATATTTAATGTTGAATTAATTAATGAGATTACATAATTCTAAGAATCAATGATTTCATACATTTGAAGCACATTGTTGTTGAGATGACTCATCTTGCGATGAAATTATGTTTATTTCCTTTACCATCTCTTTGTACATTTTTTTGGACACCCTACTGGAACATGCCACATATCACCTCATTCATCTTTTGATATTTTCATAATCTTCTTGGAAATGTAAAATGACTGCATTAAACCATTTTTCTGTTGATATGAAAAATAAATAATATAGAATAATTAAAATTATTGAAGGAACGACGCTTTGTAGTAGTTATACATACATTTTCTACATAAACATGTTTAGGAATATTATTTTTTTCAATTATTCTTTTTGTTGTTGTATGTTTTTGCTATTGCAAGTTTGGCAGGTCTCATTGACCATTGCTATGGGAACGCTTCTTCTAGTTTACATATGATTTTATTTTTTGAATCATTTGATTGGTTTTTGTATTGTAAATGAAAAGTACGTCTGTACATTCTTTCCACTATATCCCTCATAGTATTATAAAATTATTTGCCCCTTCTATTAACTTTTAGCACCACTCTAGATGAGCTAAGGACCAATTGATCATCATTTGCATCTTCCATAAATTGTTTTCTTCTTATGATGACATTGACGTCTGCTGCTGTCAGTCCATGCATAACATTCAACATATGTGAATTAGATTATTTGAAACATATTAGTGAATAACCATAAGTACATTATTACTCAAATTTGACGAAATAATTTATATTGGCTTCTTTTTTATTCATTTGATTCATCCCTTTGCTACCTTTCCATCAACGTTTAACGCTCTTATGGACTTAGAGGGGTAAGAATCTTATCAAGCTTCCTCATTTTTTGGCTTTGCATTTCACACATTAACGAATAAATATTAGTGTAATTTACAAATAATTAAAAGAAATTAATTTAAATACATAAAAACAATGTTAGCATGCCAACCGAGGAAGATAATGAGGGTGACGGTGGCATAGAGTAATATGTACATGTATTATTTCATCATTTACATATTGATTTTTCATTTTGTTATTGTTATCTTTAATTGTCTAATTATATTGTTTGTATTTCATGTTATGATGGTGGAAATGGAAAGTTGATTACTAGATGCAGTGTTTAAACAATTTTAGTTGGTTAACAACTAATGTGATGCAAAATATGGTTTATGTATTTGAAGTAATTTATGATTGTATGGAATGATTATATGTCAATGTCCAAATTACTTGTATTATTTCTTGTGGATACATATAAATACACCGTGAAAACAATTTACATGATTCAATTTTCTTTTTGTGAAAGTAAAGGTTAACATATTCTTCCAGACTTGAAGGTGTTCTCTAATTTATATATTAATATTGCAATAATGCTTGTATTTTATGATGTTTTTGTTATGAATAATGATAATAATTATAATTGTATTAATTTATGACATTTCTATTAGATTTATGTAATGTTCTTTAATTATATGATTCGATTAAGGTTCAATTAATTTATGACCTTGATAAAAATGACTTAATTTATGGCTTGATAACAATGTAATTTACAAGAAAAGTTAAGGTTCTCTACAATGACTTAATTTATGGCTTTGATAACAATGAAATTTACAAGAAAATATAAGGTGGTCTCTAATTTCTCCATCATTATTTGAATGTTTGTATTTCATGATGTTTTTTAAAAATTATAATGGTAATAATTTTAATTGCAGTAATTTATGACACTTTTTGCTATAATGTTTGCAAATTTTTTGAATGGTGAAAAGAGAGAAAACAAACGATTTTAAGGATGAAGGTGTAGGTATGGAATTATCTTTAGGATAAAAAACCGCTTTAAGATATAATATTATTTTTCCTTTGTAATAAAATAATTAAATATGTTATGTTAATTAAGTTGGATTGAGTTTTTGCATCTCTATATTTCTAGGAGGTTAAACTCTATCTTAGAATTGGTTGAGATGATAAACATTTATATGAAGCAATTAACAAATTAGATGTATGCTTAGTATTTATTCATCTTATTTTATTAGTTTTGATTTGTAGATTAAAGCCATGGTAGTATATTTCACTAAAAATATTTCATATATGTATCAATATATAATAATTGTTTTAGATTTTATCAATTAATCTAAATTTACAATACATAACCCTATGTTAATCTAATAATTTATATAACTAATATGAATCTATAATATTTTAGAAATTAGATATACTAGTTGACAAACTCAAATTACATAAATATTTGATATCTTAAATCTTGCATAGTTTTGAAATTATTTTTCAATTAAAAAATGTTCTAATGTAATTTAATACAATTTTCAAATAATAACATTAGCAAAGAAATACAACGATCCTTTAAAAATAATAACATTAACAAAACAATGTTACATCAATAATTAATTGCAATTCTTTGCACACTAGCTAGCTTTAAACCTCATTTTTAGAGGGTATAAAATGTGTTCCTTGAATGTGGGCTAAAGTTATATTTTTTTTAACAAGAAGAGTTATGTTATATTGAATAAATCAGCAAAGAAAGTGCTGATATAGGAAACACATTACAACAAATAACCATAATCTCAGCTTCTTCCAGTCAGTTAGCCTAAAACAGAACTAGGGAGGTATATCTATACTTACAACCGAGTTAACAATAAGCTCATTAAGACCAACAGCTATAGATTTGTTGGCTGCCAGAACATTTTGCTCCCTAAGAATATGGAAAAATTTAACCTTCTTGAACGTGTTGGCCTTGGATCTAATTCTCTTAATCAGTCTTGTAGTTCACTCATTCTTGCCCCTTCTTCCCCATTCAACGCATGAATAATTAACCTGGAATCACCAAAAACCATTACTTCATCCACTGCTTTTTCCTTCAGCTGTTTGAGACCTTACTAGAGCCCATTTGCCTCGGCCATATTGTTGGAATCATATCCAATGTTCTAGTAGTATTCTGTCTCAACTTTCCCTTCAGGATCAATGATAACTCCTCCTCCTCCTGCTCTTCCAGGATTCCCTTTGGAGGCCCCGTCGAAAAACAGCTTAAAAATCTTCCTTTCTCTAAGCCAGTTCTCAAACTGCGACTTGTCCATCTTGACATCCCATTCATCCAACTTTTTAACAACCATATTATTTACAACCATGATATTGAGACTTTGCATCCAATTTTTTTCTTTGTCAGTCAGATTTTCTTTATTATTTGGGATCTTTGAAATGATAACAACCTCCCCGAACAAAGCATTTATTTTGATAGCAGTCTTCCACACTGGCTGATGTTTGTCCTGAAAGATTCTATGATTTATTTCATTCCATAGGCACCAACAAACTATTTTGGGGAGTTTCATCCAATAGGCCCTCAGTCCTTTTTTATTAGTCATCTCTCCCTGATATAATTTATCCCAGCTGAGAAAACAGGCCTAAATTTTGTTCGGCAAATGCATTCCGTCTCCCCAACACTTCATCACATCCTTCCAGACTGAGATGGCATATGGACATTTAAAAAAAATATGGCTGATATTCTCAGAAGCTTCAACACATAGGGGGCAGCGAAATGGACCAGCGAACCCCCTTTTCTCCAAATTATCCCTAGTAAGAACTCTCTCATGCATCAACGTCCAGGTGAACAGCTCAATCTTCGACAATGTGCTGCATTTCCACAGATAGTTCCACATTTCTGGATTGACAGGCACAATATAACTAGCTGCAAATCGCTGGTATCCCTTAGACGCTGAATAACTACCGGATTGCCTTCCCTAGCCATGCTCGTCCTTCTAGAGTTTAGTGAATGGAGCTAGCCCAGCCAGATGATTTAATAACAAATTTTTGTCATCCTCTAACTCTTCAGCACATGCTGGCAGAGCCCATCCAGCCCAACGATTTGGCTCTTTGATTTCCCAATTAGATATGTCCCAGATTGTTTTAAATCCCAGCGTTTCCATCCAATGTTGCAGTCGAGGGAGATGAGGAGGAGGTTTTCCAAGGATCACGTCGTGCCACAGGTTGACCAATTTTCCATTTCCCGGTGTCTAATGCAGCTCCTCTTTGAAATGTGGCAATGCTTTGTTACATATTTTATAAACTGGAGAGCCATTATTTATCTCACGATCCCCATCAAGGCATCTAAGCCACTGTCCTGGGAAATATTTACATCTCAGCACATGACTACACCAGGACAGTTTGGGTTCAAGCATGCTCCAGAGCAACTTGGCTCCCATGGCTAAATTTTGAATTCTTAAATCTCTGATATGAAGGCCACCATCCGATCTAGGCAATTTGACAGTTTTCCAATTAACCAGAGCAAATTTTTTGCCTCCCCCATTATCCCCACCCTGCCAAAGAAAAGATCTCACCAGTCCTTCAATCTGTGTTATAATTTTGGCCAGAGCAAGAAGAAGAGAGCATTGATAAAGCAGGTAGCTATTCAAAACAACTTTTATTAAAATTACCTTCCCAGCCAGATTTAACCAGGCTGTCCCCCATCCCGTGATTTTCCTTTTGATTTTTTTCACTATTGGGTTCCAGGCTGAGCTCTTGGGTTTGAATTTGAAAATAGGGACCCCTAGATAGTTAAAGGACTCCCAGGAAATAGCTCCATCCATATTAAGAACCCAGGTGATATCTAACATTTCCCTAGGATTTTAATTCCAACCATAGGTCTGACTCTTCCTTAAATTGTTTTTGCTTCTGGAGGCGTGACAGTAACGGTTCATTTTGCTCTTGAATCGATGGGGTGTTATCTGACTGGCTCCTTCAAGAAAGATAGTATCATCCATGAATTACGCATGATTGATATCTTTTGTTCCTCTAGCCATCCTAATGCTAGGTAGATCCTGATCTTTCCTGGCATATTCCAGCTGAAAGCTTAGAACAGAAGCTTGAATGGAATAAAGCAGGGGGGAGAGCAGGCATCCTTGCCTTAGACCTCTCATAACTTGAAAGAAGGGGGCATCTCTTCTGTTGACTAGCGGGGCTATCCATGGCTTGCTGATACAGGCCTTGACCCATGTGATAAATTCTGAGGCGAATCCATATCTCCGCATTACTTGAAAGATGAATGAATGGCTAACTCTATCGAAAGCATTTGCTAAATCAAGTTTCACCACCATTCCTTTGTCTCCATTCTTCAGACTAGAATGAATAGCCTCTTGGACTAAAATGATACTATCCCAAATCTTTCTTCCTTTAACGAATCCACCTTGGTTCTCCGGAATAAGGTAAGGCAGGATATGTTTTAATCTATCGGCCATAATCTTAGTAATTATTTTGTATCCTATGTTGCACAAGGATAAAGGCCGGAACCTGTCAAATGACTTAGAATCCTTCTCTTTGGGGATGAGAGCTAGGAAGGCATAATTTGTATTGCCTCCCATTTTACTACACCTCTGAGACTTGCTGATCATTTTGAATAAGTCATTTTTTATAATGTCCTAGCAAATTTTTATGAAATTGGCATTGTACCTGTCTGGACCTGGAGCTCTGTCATCCTCCATACCATTGATGACATTCTTGATTTCATCCAAAGTGATAATCTGTCTCAGGATATCATTATCTTTGTTCTTCACTGCTCTAGGAATAAGATTCAGGAGCTCGATGTCTTCAGTAATAGGCTGGGTCGTGAACAGTTCGTTGAAGTGCTTAGTCGCTTCAGATTTTATGTCATCGAACTTGGTGATCAACCTGTCATGAGCCTGGATCTCGAGCACACAGTTAAAGTTCTTTCTAGCCTCAGCCTGCTTGTGGAAGAAACTAGTGTTCCTGTCACTGTCATTCAACCATTTGCACCATGATTTTTGCCTCCACCACTCAGACTCTTGTTTGCATGCAGCATGAAGGTCCATGTGCAACTTGATCTCCATTTGGATATCTTTATGGTCCACGTTTCTATCCTCCATTTTGGCTTGGTGGATATCCAGCGCAAGGGTTGCGTGGGTTTTGGCTTGATTTGGTGAGGGAATCGACTTAGCCCAAGTCTTTAGAGTTTTCTTTAGCTGTCTTAGTTTCTCCTCCCATACATAGAAGGGAGACCCTGTAACCGGTGGAGACCAAGACTCAGAAACAATTCTTAGAAACTCAGGGCATTTGGCCCACATAGGATTGAATCTTAACGGTATAGGGCCCAAGTTCTTATCATGCACCATCTCGAGAAGAATAGGCTTGTGGTTCGATCCTCCAAACGGTAATATTTTAGAGGACAAATTCAGACCAAGATGGAGGAAAGTGTCTTGGACCAGGAAATGAGCAAGTCTGGCAGTGATATGCCCGGGTCCGATCCTCTTATTATTCCATGTATATTTTGCAGTAGATGGCTTTACATCCATGAGGTCCCATTCCAAAATGATCTCATCCACAATTTCTCTGATGGGGTCTCTAACCAGAGAACCCTCTCTTTTTTCATCTTGGCTGAGGATGGCGTTTAGATCCCCAGCGAGGATTACATTTCCTTGCAAATTACTCCTTTCCTCACGAAGGAGATTCCAACAGATTTTTTTTTCATCATAAGAATTAGGTGCATAAATATTGAAAATTCTTACTAGAGTGTTAGTGTCTTTTTGCCTCAGCAGGGTGAGGATCCAGAAAGAGCTATACTTGATGTCAACAGCCTCAAACTTCTTGTCATCCCACAAGGTGCCAATGCCTCCAGATTCACCCCTTGAACTAATTGCAGCTTTGCCTCTTTTTTTTCCAAAATTTCAGGCTTACTTGGAGAAATGCAGCTTCCTCCATTTTGGTCTCCTGGATTAGAAAGATGTCTGGTTGATGTATAGATATTAAATCTATCATAGCTTCTTCCTTGGATTTGCTACCGAGACCTCTGCAGTTCCAGGAGAGGACCTTCATTACTTACTTTTGGTGGCCTTAGGCATCCCTTTCTGGGAATGCCCATGATGGTAGGTATTTCTTGTGTTTTTCAGCAGCTTTTTAAGAGTTAGCTGGGAACCTTGCAGCTTATCCTTGTAGGTAGCTTGTTCCCCTACTTCTTTCTTGGATTTCCTTCCTTCGGATTTAGACAGTCTTGGAGTATTCAACTCTATTTCCCCTTCCTCCTCTTCCTCTTCTTCCGATTCTAGTTCTTCCTCTGATTGTCCCATGCTGTCTCCTTCTTTTAACACTGCTGTACCTTTGTCTTGGCCTTTCACTTGGTGATCTGAGACGGCTACTTCATATTCCTTACTGTCTCCATTAGTAGATTTCTCTTCGGCTTCATTTGATTCGTCCCTTGCTTCATTAGTTTCTTTAGTGTTGGAGATTTCTTGAGATCCTTCAAGGGGGGTAACTCTAGAACTTTATTCCCCTCACCCTTCTTTGGAGCCTCACCTGATTGATTTTTAGGTTTAGCCCTATTCACCCTATTCCATCCTTCCACCTTGTCTTGTTGGGTCTCTGGATTTTTAGGGAAGTCACAGATGAAGTGCCCATATTCATGGTAGCCTCTGCACTTGAAAGGGAGCTGTTCATAGTCAAGATTTTGGAAATGGGCCCAGTTTCCCACTGTTAATTTGATAGCTTCTGGAAATCCAGCTTCGAGGTCAACCTCAACGCATATGCATGCATAGGCATATTAGTCCTTTGGGAAAGCCATGTCTATGTATTTCCCCAGGACGTTCCCTATAGCGTCGAGAGATTTGGGGTTCCAGCAGTGCATAGGGATATTCGAGAGTCTGACCCAGACTGGCATAGCTTTGGGGATGTCAGCCTCAGGGTCGAAGTCCAAAGTCCACCTGTTGAGATAGAGACCCTGTGGCCCCATGAAATAGGGCCCATTCCTAAATATTAAGTCTTTGTCTTCCATGGATTCAAAGTCGAAAAGGAAGTAACCCCTTCCGATGGAGTATGATGCAACATTTTTTGAGATTAGGGGCCTCTAGTTTCTTTGAATCCAACTATCAGTATTTTTTGGTGAGGGCCATAGCCCCGTGAATTGCCCGATCAGGGCTTGATTTGCTAGGGAGAGAGCAACCTGGATGGTTTATTCCGAAGGAAGGGCCACTTTTGGCACGTCTTCAATTCTTTTAACAAACTTCAGGGGATCTCCTTTGCCAGATATCCGGTTATGAGAGGCTATCAGCCGATCGAAGGAATTCGAGTGCTCAGGAGGTGAATCTCTGCCCACCCCACCAGGGATCCAACCACTCAGCACATGATCTTAGATCCAATCCCTTCGAGATGGGATCCCAGTTAGGAGCTGACTATCCAGCCTGAGGACTTGCAGTCGCAGCCCACAAGGGACCCAACGCAGATCACCTTAAAGCCTTCGTCCACTCGAGAGAGCCGTGAGATCGGCTTCGCAGGTTTGGAGCATGCAGATCCGTCGACCCCAATCTGCAAATTTTTCACCTGTCTCGGCAGCGATCGATGATTTTTCATTTAAATAAGTGGTGGAATAAAGTTATATTATATAATGAGATCATCATGATTAATAATATTAAATTTGGAGAATGCAACTTTTGGGTTTACAATTGGGAGAAAATGTTGTTCTTTTAATTAAGTATTTGTCTTTCTTCTGATTAGAGATTTGATATTTGTTATTGTAAAGTGAGTTATTGTCAAAAATAATTAAAATGTTGAATAATACATTGATAGGTCCTATTGATGTTCAAATTTACATTTTTTTGTCATGTTCATATTCATATTCATATATTATAATAATATTACATGGTAATACTTGAATTTTTGTTATGATGTTTGGCAATTAGACTCATAAATTAAACAAGTTTCATTTATGTTTATCATTTAAATATATACTTAAGTTATACACAACACTATACAATGAAGAGTTAATTTCCCTTTGTAACAATCAACATATAGTTTTTTTTTTTGACTAGGGGAATCGAAACTGGGGCCGGGCTAGTACTCGCGTGACATGGGGCCCAGGGATCCATTCCCGCTACCACTATAACCCTAGGTGCCCCACACCCGCTGCAAGACATGGGACACAGGTAAACCCGGGTGGGACTGATCACGTGACCTCCAATTTACAACAAGTGACTTCATAACAATGGAACCGCCAATGAGTCACACCCATGTGGTCTGTAACACTCAACATATAGTTGAAACAAAATAAATATATTATTATATAAGTATAATATTATGACAAATATTACTACATTATTAAGAAAATTACAATAAATTGTAATATCCATAGAAAAGATCAGAACAATATGAACACCAAATATAAAAAAAAATATTACATAAACATAACACTATGGAAAACTATACAAAAATTATATACATGATATTATGACAAATTATACAACAATCATAAATCATAGAGTTTCCACAAATTCATCCATAATTTACAATTCAAATTGTGATGTTTTTGTTGACTAAACAAAAGCTAAGTGATTTAAAAACCCACATGATTTTGAATAGTACAAAGTTCTTTTAGCACATAAGCATATGGTCATCATCATTTTCAACACCTAACAAACATAAACATCATTATCATGCCATCATAAACATAAACATCATCATATTACAACATTAGAAAGGTTTCACATCAGTTTGGAAAGAAGGTTTATGATTGGGTTCACCATTATGCAGCTACACTAGGAATTGAGCCTTCCAATTTCATTGATGTTCTTTGGTTTAAAGATGATTGCACATATATATTTTCCATATATGTTTTTATGTTTTCACATTAAGAAGCATTCATATGATTCTCCTTCATCAATAGAAGATGAGCTTCAAGGGGTTTCTCCTCATGTTTTTTGTCTACCCAGCATTGGAAAACCGATACATGATCAAGGAATCTGCAACAAATCCACAAAGTTTTTCACCAAGAAGCAGTACATTAATATTATTCAAGTGAAGAATAAGACGGAGTGAATATATTCATTTAAATTCTGTGCCATGTCCATTTTTGAGGAAGGATTTTCTCCATGCAGTTTTTCCTTTTTCCTCAGTTTACATGGACAAATAATTTTTACGTTTAGATTGTAATGGACGACCTTTAGTCTTAGTTGCTAGGGCCTAGTTTGTCCAAAGTTAGGATTAAAGGGGGTGTTAGGATTATTATTAATCCTCTCTTTGATCACATAGTCTATTTGTTCATTTACCTAGCTTAGGAGGTCTTCATCGCTTAACTAGTGCATGTGGGACACATCTAGTGGACACATACCAATTACTACACATGTTTGCATGCATTTTGGTGCTCCAGGGATCAATTTATATAATTTAGGAACCCACTCAAAGTGCCATCAACAATGTCCAACAGTTGACTTCAACATGTATTCAGTTATGTCCAGTTGTGCTTCGATCCCCATCAGTGATCCAGATGGAGATTGGTGGCCACCCACCTATTCCACTGGCTCAAAACAATTGTCCATTGTGGCAGTTTCCTAGTTATTTTTCGGCAGTTTTTCGAGTCCTAAACTTCCGGGGCTGTTTTGAGGCCTTAAACGACGTTTTTTGGAGATTCGGGGCCAAATGGTTTCCATTGACATACATTTGGCCAATCAAAAGTTGTAAAGCTTAGATAGACCTTTCCAACAAGCTATCGAACGCCCAAATCGGAGATCGTATGCAAAAGTTATGACCCCGGGAAGTTGACTGTTCAACTTATCACCTTGGGGCCGCAAACTTTATGACGGTTCATCTTCTAGGGTTACGTTTTGGGACTTTTGGGGTTCTCACCTCATTCTTATTATAAATAGGCCCCTTTGGCCTCATTTTGTATTCAGCTTGGCACGAATGAGCGTAGCAGCCACATCTCTTCTCAGAGATAGCTACCACCATTCTAGCAATTGTATTACAGTCTGTTCTATTTCCGCCATTTAATAGAATATGTGTTTACTGTATCTCTGTTATATTTGCAAAATGTCTATTATTATGACTTTGTATATGTTCTTTCATTTTGTTCGCACATAAATCCGGATCAATCAGTTAGTTCACTCTCAGTCTCTCTAGCACCAGTTTGCATGATTTAAGGGAGGTAGGGAAAATTTACTCACCTACCCTCTTCAGTTAACTAGTTGGTAACTGTTTCAGTGATCCAGAGTTGCATTAGTGAGATCTAGTGGTGATTTTCCCATACGGAGTTAGCTCATGAGTTAGTCTAGGTTGGTAGATTCAATTGCCTCTTTAGGTATTCGATTTATTCCTTGATGTTGTATTATATATTCACCCATAATGATGAATAATATCGTATGGATGATTTCTCATATTGTTCTTCAACTCATTGTGTAATAGCAATTATTCTTCTTCTCTATATTTCTCTTGTGCAATCTAAGTGAAGACTATTTATGTCCTAATAATTTCCTGTCAGAATATAATACATATATACCATCATACTGTAATTAACATAAAACCAAAAAGAAGCATGAACATACCATCATAAACATTATGTCATGTATTCATGTAACATATACAACTAATAGATTTAAACATCATCTAACAAACATAACTAATAATACACGTAAATATAATTAACATTTCATGATCATCATTTTCACCACATAAATAAATAAACATAAATATAAACATCGACATCGACATAAACATGAAAAATACAATATATATATATATATATATATATATATA